>ML776700.1:268275-286256 GCA_009831015.1 Picea engelmannii
TAGGGGGTTGGAGCCTCCTTCCAGTTGCAGCTGGAAAACAAAGGAATTTGGTGCTTCCAATGAATGTAATTCTTCAAGACATATAAGAAAAAACATTCTGTGGTTTTCTCCCGATTTGGGTTTCCACGTAAAACACTGGTGTATTGTGAATGTGTGTGATTGTTTATTTCTTACTACTCATTATTGGATAATAATTCTACATCGATATAACATTTGAAGAAAAAGGACTATAATTACACTATTACTGATTCACCCCCCCTCTCAGTAATCCAACAAAACTTTCCCATTCTGCCATCTTCTCTTTTGATGTAGCATTTGCTTCCAAAAACTCTAATGTGCTTCACATTTGCTGGTCTTCCTTTCCATAGCTCGTAGGGAGTTTTTTCAGTATTTTTTTCTGAGCATTACTCTGTTTTGAATGTGAAATGTTGTATGCACTTCCTGTGTCCAAAATATATCTTTCAATTTGGAATCCATTAGCATTGTTTGAGCCATTTCTTGTATTGTCTTGTTCTTTCTTTCAACAACTCCATTCTGTTGAGGTGTCCTAGCGACGGAGAATTGTCTTTTTATTCCATGACTGCTACAGTAGTCCATAAATTCCTTTGAAGTTAACTCTCCTCCATTATCAAATCTCAAACATTTGATTCTTGAATCCATCTCATTTTCAACCATTTCCTTGTAGATATTGAAGTTTTCAAAAGTTTCTGACTTGTTCTTGAGAAAGAAAACTGCTATCATTCTTGTATAATCATCAACTAATAACATAAATTATTTTTCACCTTTTAAGCCCTTTTTTGTAGTTGGTCCAACTAGATCAGTGTGCACAATTTCCAGTGGTCTTGTTGTTGAATATTCCTTTGATTTGAACCTGGTCTTTTTTTTCTTTCCTTGTTGACAATGCTTGTATAAAGTGTTGGTTGGTTTCGTGATATGGGGCATTTCTCTGACTGCTTCTCTTTTGCTGACTTTGACAAGGTTATCGAAATGCATGTGACCCATTCTTCTATGCCATAGCCAACTTTCATATTCCTTTCCTAGACAACACTTTTCATTTCCAATTTCACTTAACACATATATGTTGTTTGAAGTTCTTGCAGCTATACCGACCAATTTCCCTGAACCTTCTTTTCTTTTCTCGCACTTTTCTGAATCGAAAGTAAGCTTATGACCTTGGTCACACATTTGAATCACACTTAGAAGATTATGTTTCATATATTCTACCAGTGGAACATTTTGTGCCTTTTCATTCTTGTTCCCAATTCAGACTGTGCCTTCTCCAATGCTTTTGGATGAATTATCATTTTCGAAGGAGACTGATCCATTTTTTTTCTTTTCGTAATGTAAGAAATTTGTCTTTATCACCTATCATGTGTTTTGAACATCCGTTGTCAACATACCAACCGTGTTTCTTCTGCTTATCTTGTAGAGCGACTGTGCATTCTTCATTGTTATACTGATCTTGCTTTCTTATCCATGTCATTTTTTGAGGTTTTTTTCTGTGACTGTTGTTATTCTATTGAGGTTCTTTAGGAGGGACTGTCATTCTGCAATCCTTGGCCATGTGTCTAAAAGTGTTACATTTGTAACATTCCACTTCAGTGCTCAAAGATACAAACCTGTTGTAACTTCTTCTTTGTGTGTCACTAGGTCTCCTTGAATAATCCATTTGTGTATAACTCTCAAAGTTGTTACTATTCCTGTTGTTATCTCTGTAATTCACAACTTTATGTCCAAAATTATTGCATGCATAACATAAACCAAAAAATATAGTTTGATAGTTGGGAGTTGAATATCTTCTGAAAGGAGGTGCTCTTATGAATCCTTCTTCTTCTTGAGGCCTATATGTCTGTTGTTGATTCTGAAATCTGAATCTTCTTGGTGGAGGAGTGTCCCTATAATCTTCATATCCTCTTTGATTGTTTCTACATAGCTCTTTGGATTTTTTTCTTTCTCTGTTGTTTTGGAGCTTGATCCATTTTCTGTCTAATTGTATCCAAGTCCGGACTTGTCAAGGTGATATTTTTTATTGTTGATAATGTCATCCAGAACTTTTGAGCTATTCTGCATATTTTTCTTTTGAATATCCTTTCTTAGTGTGACAACCTTTGCTTCCAAGTTTTCAATGATCTTGTCCTTTTCTTATAGTTGTTCTTTGAGTGCTTCTTCAATTCTTTTATCTTCTTATATTTGAACCTTCAATTTTGTGATCATTTGTTCTAGTTCTCGACTGTCTTTTTTCTTGTCTACTTATGCTTGTAGTTTCTTGTTTTTCTTCTTTTCTCTTCTGATAACTTCTATAGCACACATTAATTCTTCTCAATAATCAACTTATGGCTCTTCAATTTCTTATTTGACTTCTTCACATTATTCTTCGGCTTCTTCATATTCTTCTTCATAGTCTTCTTTGTCAGAGTCTTTTACTGCCATGAATAGAACTCTTCATGTCTCATTGTCACTGACTTCATCTTCATCTGATGATGAGATGTCTTCTTTGGTGTATAAGCTTTTCTTGAAAACTTTATTTGTAGTTCTTTTGCCTTTATATGTGTGTTTTCCTTTTGAGTAACCTTCATCATTTCTCTTTTTCTTATGAGGACATTTGTTAGCAAAATGACCAATACTATCACAATAAAAACAAATTAAAGGGAGATTGCCTCTATACCTACCGTTGGTTCCCTTGTTCAGTATTTTGACAAAGTTGTCAATTTCTTCATCATCTTTCGAGGTGTCACCGCTGTTGTTATATTCTTCTTGTTCCTTTTTATTTTTCTTTGATCTTTTGGATGCCTTGAAGGCTGCTTATTTTACATATGCATTTTCCTGCTCAGTTCTCATTTCATATGCCGTGAAGATTCCATGCAGTTCATCCATGCTTATTGAGTCCAGATCCGATCTTTCTTCTAGTGTTGATATCTTAGGGTTGAATCTCATAGGAAGAGATATTATTATCTTTTAAACAATTACAGATTCTTCAATTTCTTCTCCCAACCCTATGATTGCATTCAATCGACTCGTAAGAAGTAGGATGTGATATCTTCATCTTCCTTCATTTTTAGTTGTTCGAATTGACCTCTGTAAGTCTAAAGCTTTGTTGCTTTGACTTTTGTATCTCTTTCATAAATATTTTGAATCTTGTCACAAATCTCTTTAGCGGATTTACAGTGTGCAACTTTGGCGAATATTGTATCACAAAGACCATTCAAAAGTGAATTTGTGGCTTTGGAATTATTCTCACCGAGTTTTACTGCTTTGTCATTTGTTGGTGGAACTGTTGGTGTTGTGTATCCATCTCCAATTGATTTCCAAACTTGAAATCCTTGTGCCTGTATATATGTCCTCATCCTTATGCTCCAAAAAGCATACTTTTTTCCATCAAACTGTTGTATTCCATTTTTATATGATTTGGTACTCTCCATGATCTACCTTTCAGTGGTTAAAATGATTTCTGAAGGAATCTTCTCTGATACCAATTGTTGGATTACTAAGAGGGGGGGTGAATCAGTAATAGAGCAATTTAATCCTTTTTAACCATATAATCCAAGTGTTATATCAATGAAGAATTATCATCCAATAACTGTAGAGTAAATAAGCAATGAACAAATGAACAAGCATACACATACACAATACACCAGTGTTTTACGTGGAAACCCAAATCGGGAGAAAACCATGGAACTCTTTTTCTTATATGTCTTAAATAATTACATTCATTGGAAGCACCAACTTCCTTTATTTTCTAGCTGCAACTGGAAGGAGGCTCCAACCCCCTAGTTTCTCAGGCTACAACCTGAGGGAAGCTCCAACTCCCCAATTCTCTGGATACAACTATAATGAGGCTACAACCCCTATGTTCTCCAGCTACAACCGAAAGGTGGCTACAACCACCTGTCCTTGCCCCGTCCTGCCACCCTGAAGTAGAAGTAAAATGATGGAACCACTATCAACCTGTCACTGTGAGATATATCGTTGTAAACCTATACCAATAAATATGAACCATGCATCAACCTGTACCTCAACCTGTAATCAACTTGTACCATAAACAAGTGCATCAACATGCACCAACCTGTACCAAATAACCTGTAATCAACCTATACCATAAAAAAGTACATCCAACAATGTACCAAGTATGTATCACTCATGTGTCAACTACTCATCAACTATGACTCATCAATATGTACCAACATCATCAACTATACACCTCATGTATGTGCCAACTCATCAACTACTTGTCTCAACCATGTACTCAACATGTACCTCAACCAAAATCCCTCATCAATTTCATCATCCAAATATGATTTGTAGCTTTGTAATAGACCTAGTGTATATGATCAAATTCCTACAAACCTTCCTTAACTTCAACAACAAGAGACTAGCATTTTCATCAAACTTTTCTTTAGTCTCATATGCCTAGTTTTGGATTAGTCAACAACCCTAACTTGAAGTAATCATAACTGTGTACCTGTAATGTATAAATATCTAAAACTGATACACAATGTTCTTCAGTTTGTTTTATGCAATTAATCTAGTTTTCACTACTTGGAACCTCTCATAAAAGGAGTTATATCGAAAATGGCATACCTTATTGAATTATGTCTTATTCTAGAGAGTGACCTTGTAGAGTGTGCCCCACATAGAATATTTGTTGAATTGATCTGAAACTATTACATAACATACTATAGACTATAACCTAACCAACACATTTGGTTTCACTAAATTTAGATATGTTATGAATAATTTATGACGTGTTTACCCGAAACACGTGTTTTTGACTAGTTTCAAGACTAGCCACAAACCCTATTTTCCACGGAGTGTAACTCCAAAAATACATTGACCCACAAGCTTAATTATTTACCACAGATACTTGGATATGTTCTCTCAATGTAATAGCAATTTCATGGTCTGAATCATTATATAAAAAAAATTATAGCGAAAATGGTGAGATGGCCTGTAAATAACATACCTTAGAAAACACCATCAAAAGAATTTATCCTTCCTTGCATTTCGGCCTTCTGTTCTTCACCTTCCCTCAATATTCTCAAGTGTGATTCAAATCAGAGATCATTGCCTCTTATTTATACTCTCCAAGTAGCTTCCTTAAAAACATCTTCTAGGTCACTTGGCCCCACTTTCCTTATTTTAGGGTTAACCCACTTCTAATTTCTCCATTAAATTTATTATTGAAATAGTTTATTTTGTATTAACTTTGAATTATAATACACTCACTACTTCACTTTATTATTAACCTTTTAAAATCTCTTAAACCACTTTGACTACTTTGACCTTTTGGGGCTTCTAGACATATGAGGGTCCTCCAACTTCGTAAGGCCATAACTCTCAAACCGTAAGGAGTTATGTGACGTTCCACATACCACCAGAAATTGAATGACATGTACTATCCATATAGAATAGTATTATTTGAAAATATATCATAACTTATACCGTTATCCATAAAACAAACTTGGGTCCATTACCCAAACCTGGGGTCTCCAACTTCTCATGGACATAACTCTCTAACTGTGAGGAGTTATGTGACGTTCCACATACCACCGGAAATGGAATGACAAAAACTATCCATCTAGGATAATTTACCTAACAAATTCATTGTCCTTCATCTCATTATTCCACAATTAAGCATGAGTTCTCTTACTCCGCAAAGCGTCTTCCTATGAGGGATTTCACCATAAGGGGACCACTTTGGAGTTCATCCATATTTACTTCTTATCAAGCATGACAAGACAATAATGAGCCATATTTACATCAAACAATATTGGGTCCATTACCCAAACCTTTGTGTTGCAGGGCTTTCTTCAAGCGTTGACATCAATGACAACCAACCTTAATCAACATAACTAAAGGGAATCATATATGCTACATAATTGGGTGTGGTTCATTAGATAGATGAATGACCCCATAGTGGCCCAAAAATGATGGCAATGTAAAAATAAATAAATAAAAGGAACCTTAACAAGTCATAAAAAGAAGCACAAAGACAAGACATACATGATCTTTGATATTCTAATGTGTAGCATTGTATTGATAAAACATCTAGAGCATATGCAAATGCACGAACTGCATACTGTAGTAAATAAAAACAGAATTATATTTAGTTTTTAGTAAAAACCAAAAAATACTTTTAAGACATGTCAATAAATCCTAATAGAAATTAAAACCGACAAGATTGCAAATAGTAAACACCATTGATATTTGTTTTTGTAAAATCCATATGAGAGGAAATTAAATAGTGACACACACACACACACACACACACACACACACACACACATCTCATATGTGATGGTCTGAATAAGCTCCTCTTGGTTTTGAGAACAATTTATTGGATTTGTCTGATCTTGGAGCAAACCTCCCTCAATCTGAAGGAGCAACAATGAAGTCAATATTGACTATGTTGTTGCTCCATTGGATCGAGAGAAGTTTGCTCCAAGAATAAACAACTCCAATAAATTTTTCTCTATTGAACAGGGCCANTTTCACATGACTCTCAATTCCCTAATACCCAATCTATATTCTACTAAAAAATATGCATTAAAAATATTCAAAAGTGATAAAAAGTGATTGTAAAGCTATAAATGAGGTTTATCATTCAAAGGCATATGTCATAAAAAATATATATATAAATGAGATTTACCATTCAAAATATGTTACAAACATACTAGCTATATAATGTACATCCATCTGTCTTATGAAATTATTATACATCATCGATTTCTTTTAGTATTATTTTGTGTTTTCTAGTTCTTAAGTAATTCATCCATGTCCATGTCTTCATTTACTGGGTGCTCTTCAACAACTGATGTTGCTTTAGTCCTTTCACATCGAGCACACCTAGTCTCGTACCCACAATGTGGAGGATTATGTGAGGGGACATCACCTACAAAAACAAAAAATAATAAATTTGTATGGCCAAATTTTAAATATCATTGAAGTAGTTCATTAATATTAAAAAAAAACTCTGCAATGTAATTATTTACCTGTTGGTCCACTAGTCGGCACCATTGGAATGGCTGCCCTGTTCTCCTGATCATCTTCAGGTCAAGGATTCTTTTTTGAGGGGCCATCACCTACAAAAACAACAAATATAAAATTTATATCGCCAATTTTTAAATATCATTGAAGTAGTTCATTAATATTAAAAAAAAACTCTGCAATGTAATTATTTACCTGTTGGTCCACTAGTCCACACTATTGGAATGGTTTCCATGTTCTCCTAATCATCTTCAGGTCGAGGAGGATCAAATACGACATTCTCTACCATTGAAACGACAAAATTTATAAGGACAAAACTGTAAATGTATAAGTAATAAAAAGTAGAAGTACAAAATTATTAAGTATATGATTAATATACAACCATTTTACCACCATGGGCCTCAGTCACAGGAACATATTGGGGTTGCACCCCACTAGGATGGGGTTGTTGGGTAGCACCATGATCTTCTGGTCGCGCTTCACTATCAACACTTTGTTTTCCATTGCTAATGTTTTCATTGATAGTGTTTTTCCCCTGATTAAAACAAAGTAAGACATTAAAGTTATGGACGATATCAAACATTTATGTATTTTATAAGTAATGAAAGGTTAATGTAGACTGATTTTTATTTACCTTATCCCACAAACTGGATCTTGGGGTATACCTGATGCTTTTCCTACAATCAACTACGGATTTAAATTTGTACTTGTAACCAAGTTGTAGGTCTTCCTCCGTGGTTTAATTTCCAAAGTCGCTTCCCTACATTGCTTAAGAGCATGTTTTTTTAATGTTTTTGGCTGCAATAAACTGAAAGTTGTAAGGAGATACAAATAATATTCTTAAGATGTTTGGGTACTTACAATTCGTGACTGTAACCTCGAGTAGCCTCCCTATCCTAGCTTGTGTTGGCCATGTTTAGAAATCCTTTCTTTGGTTTCCTTCGGAGTGTAAGGAAACCTATCATCAAAATTTTCAAGTATGTTATATACCACACTTTTATTTAAATCTAAATAAAATTAAAGGTATTGAAATCAAAATAATGTAGTTTACCTTGGGGTACCAGTTATTTTTTCTCCTGATTTTTTCAATATCTTTTATTGTGCATCGTCAATGATCTCCCTCCACTCCCTCTCTAGAATCAAGGGAGGATGCTCATACCTAGGGTTTCCTTCCAAGATTCATCTATAAACATCTTGCGTATATTTTATATATTCTCCTGTTGCAGAGGTGACCTCTTTTTTATTGAACGTGTCTACTCCAAAGAGGCCTTCGAGATAATCCATAAGTTCTTTTTTGATGTTGGAATTATGGCAATTCCACCTCATGCGTAAGGTTTCCCCAAAAATCCACAAGGCCTTGATCTTGAGGTTCCTATAAAAATGGTCCTTTCCTACATACAAAAAGATATGATCATTAATTTAAAAATAAAAATCTAGATGATTTGTGTATGAGATGGACAACATGAAAGAGTTAAAATATGAAAAACTACATGGGATTCTTATTTGTTTTAATGGAATTATGTTATTGTCAACCAAAAATGTGCACGGAAGGGTGCCCATGCTAGTCACGTGTCTAGCTCTAGGAAATGCAACCATGTCAACCACATCATCAGCCTCATCTTTGTCACCAGCTCTAGAGCCTGACCGCTATGGGGATGTCTAGCAGTGTGTGTCAAGGCTCCTATATAAATTAGGTGTGGAATATGGAGAAGTAAACAATACTCTATAAGTTGTATGACAACCCACGTCAGGACTCTGTGGCATCTCTGCAATGCCACTACTACCAACACCGGGTTGAACAAGCTCCAAAAATCTCTTTATAAAAAAGAAAATGTTTTTTCGTGAGATAATGTAAAAGTTAAAAAACAGAGTTTCATAATTGAACATATGAGTACATTAAAAAAAACACTTTAAATTATGGTTATTACCATATATGTGTTAAGCTATGACATAAGGAGATTGATCCTTTCTAGGACGTCAAGATTTTGATATGGATTGTCTAACAAGCTATCAAGTTCCTTGTTCGCTTTAATGATATTTATTTTTATCAATATCATCGGATCAGGGGATGAATACAACCCCTCCTCATCGGTGGAATCATGATCAACATGGCCTACCGACTACATATAATTTCAACATGAAAATCAATGTTATTTAAGTTATATAAACAAATGAAATAATTGATTGCCACACAAATAAAATTATATAAATAAATAATAAAATGAAATTTGAAATTGATAATCAATTACATGTTCTGCAGCTGGCGCTTTTCCACGATTATCCTACCACATTATAATATAATATAATTAGAACCCCCAAATAGTGAGTAGTCCATCCTCAACCTAGTTCCAATTTTTTAACTTTTTTTTTCTATATTCAAAGTTCTAAACCCTTGCAGACACCCCAAAAAAGGCAATTAATCAATGTCTAGAGGGAGTGCCCATCTTGATGAAGTCAAAAGGGGTACCAAGTGGATTATTTGACTCTTTCTAGTAGTGAAATAAGAATAAAGTAAAAATTAGATGAGGAGCACCCCATGTAAAAGGGGTTATAATAATTGCTTAGCACACATGCTTGAGGAATTCCCTAGCTAAGGAGAGGAAACATGAAAGCTAAACCATAAGAACATGGTTTAAATTTCATCTTGGAAGGAACGCTCCACCTTATAAGGAAATATAAAATGATTGTATGGAATGATCAAGGATTATGTATGCAAACAAAGAGGTTGTTCCACTATCTCGAGGTTTGAATTCTTATTTTAAGGAAGGAACATGTTAGAATAGCATGGTTTGAGGAAGCACTTCAAAGGAGAGCGGCGCGTGGCAA
Organism: Picea engelmannii; assembly: GCA_009831015.1. Classification (NCBI taxonomy): domain Eukaryota; kingdom Viridiplantae; phylum Streptophyta; class Pinopsida; order Pinales; family Pinaceae; genus Picea; species Picea engelmannii. The sequence continues at coordinate 278,086 of ML776700.1, forward strand.
CACAGACCTTGTCAAACCCCACTTTGATAATCTTTCCACCTTTATTGAGGAGTGTCCAACTTTGAGGGGGTTTTCTTGGAGTTAATTATGGATCTTGAAGAAGTTTAATAATATTTTATTTTATTCTAATACATTGCACATATACTCCTCTTTATTTCTATTTTACGTATAATTTTTTATGTCTATGATTGTTTTCCTTATTCATTCCAATGACTAGGAAAGTTCCCTTGGTATTTGTCTTAATCCATATTTAAGGGACATCCTTGAAGAGGTTATTCATTCTTATTATGTGATCATGATCCCAAAAGGGGGAAATAGGAATGTTCCTCTTCATTTCAGCCAACCCCTCTCCTCTTGAATCGTTCAAATCCCTTGTAGGCTTCAATAGCCTCACAATTTTGAAATTAAGAAAGGTGCAACTCTATGTTTATCTCAATAAACATTGAGGGAATGGCTATGTTAAATATCTAATAGTAATCCCATCAACAAAATTTCTATGCACAAAGGATCTTGAATCCAAAGACACTAATATGACCTCCTCATCCCTGTGTTTCCTTAGCCTTACCACTGATATGATTTATCTCTACCACTATTGTCTTCCTTCTCCCATAATAAAATTAGGTTGGTGTGATCCATATTTTTAAAAGTTGAATCTCAATGAAAAAAAATCATGTTGGGAAGGAAGGCATGATGACCTTCTTCAGATTGATCAAAATGAAATGATTAAGGGGTTTTGAGATTCTTAGTGAAGTAGATCATTTCTAAATGCATTAAAATGGTGGAAGAATTATCACTTTGCCTAGCCATTATGCATGCTAACAACCACCCTCCCAAACATAGGTGAGAAAACATCATCAAATCGATTCATTGGATTTATTTACAATGTGAAGGTTTTCCAAATCAATTTGGACAATAATGAAAAGTGAATGATGGTAACAACCACTCACCATTCTCAAGAATGCTCAAATTGTTCCCTCTAGCTTGGTCTCCTTTGCCCTCTGTGAATTATGTCTCCTCTGGTGTTGTGCCCTAGATCTCCTTCTTCGGTGTTCCCTCACGCAGATCTCGGGGTTTGGGAAGCTACTCGCAGTGTGCTCTCCTCGGATATCCTCACGGTGTGCTCTCTTCGTCTCTCCTTGGCTCTCCTCTTCTGCTCTTCTTGGCTGATATCCTTGTGTGGTATCCTTGCGGTTTTCTCTCCTCATGCGTGCGCAGTTTTGAAATCTAATAGGTTTGAAATGTAATTTTTTTGTTTTTGGTTTGGATTATTATAAATAATTAATATATATTATAATTATATATTTAATAATTAATATATTATATATTATATGATATAGGTTAATGTGTTAATAATCACCTAACCTAGACCTTGAATCTACAACCCATAACCTTCTAAAGCATCGACCCATAACCCATAACCCTTCTAAAGACGCAATGTAATTTATTCCCATTGCTCTACATGTCAAAGTGAAGAAATTAAACCAAGCGTGGGTAAACGACGGGAGTAACTATGACTATCTTAAGGTAGCCAGATGCCTCGTCATCTAATTAGTGGCACACATGAATGGATCATTAACGAGATTCCCCATTGTCCCTAGCTACTATATTCTAGAGAAACCACATCCAAGGGAATGGGCTTGGAAGAATTAGTGGGGAAAGAAGACCCTCATGTTGAGCTTGACTCTAGTCCTAACCCATTCATAGTTTGGGAAAATTAGACGATAACATTTGTCTTTGGGATTCAAATTGATGGTGGAAACAAGTGGGTGTGTGAATCAAATTTGAATCTAGAAACCCTCCCATATTGCTAAGGCATGTGAATAGTCTATCTACGATCATGATGGTATAAAAATGAATGAGCTTCTCTTGGTTTCAAGAATAATTTATCCTATGTTGAACAAGGCCAACCATGTGAAGGTGGAATCTCATATGGCCCCTCCCCTCCCCCTCACATCACTCTCAATTCCCCAATACCCAATCTATAAAATAGAAAATAATCGAAAGCAACCTAGTAAGATTCATGCATAGAAACTACAAAAACAAAAATTACTGAAGGTAAATGAAATTATGTGTTTGTAAATGATATTGTTAGTTTACCACATACTTTAGTATATTGGTGTTTATTTTCAGGTTTCACATAATAATTAAACAACATGTTACATAGGATCGCATAAAACTTAAAAACATGTAATCAACCCATGACATAAGTAAATTATTTTAAGATAATAATTCATACAAATTAAAATATATAGTCACGTACCTGATCCAAATCAACATTTGTATAATCATCCTTATTATGTATCTTCTTCTTCATCGAACTCGACATTTGTATCATCATCCGGTTCAAAAACAGTGTTGAAAGGATTGACAATATCATTATCGTCATCAATGTCATTTTCGAGCATTTTTTCATCTACATCATCATCAATAACTACATTCATGATCTTCTTCATATTATTCGTCTGTCGACCCTGCATGATCTTTCGCCTCTGTCTAATTTGGAGAATCATCTTCTTCTTCAATATCATCTTCTTCCTATACATGAGTATACTTAACTGGCCTTCCTCTTGGATCATATCTAACAACAAATGACCAATCCCTCTCACCTGGAACATATGAGTAAAAGACATGTTCACATTGGCTTGGAAAAACATATCAATCATGCCCTCTTTCAAACACCGTTGTTTTAATCATCGAAAATCCATTGGCATGTTGAATAACAGTTCTTTCCTCATCATGTTCATGCATTCATAATCTATACCATTTGACGTCAAACAAAACTAATTTGAAGGAATTAAAGTCACACTCAAGTATATCATTCAAATACCCATAGAATCTATTTTCAAATTCTATGGGATGTCTGTCACTCCTAGAGGAAACATTAGTGACATGGAATACTGTAGTTATCCCACTATCATAATTTTTCCTGGTTTCATCCAACTGTTTGATGTGAAATTTATGACCATTGCACTACATAGCCTTGTGGTGTTTCAACTAAAATACGCCATATATGTAGAAGATGCATTTTCAATTAATAAATTAACATATTTATATAACTTGGAAATTATCTAAAAATATATATAAGTACACATGTAGTCACATTAATATAATATAAAATAATTGAATAAAATGGGTGAATTTACTTGCATGGTCGTCTTTCAAACCATATGCTAAATCAATTTCCCTTTGCGTAACATTGGCATCTATGTTATGACGAGCTTCTCTAACCAATTCAGACAGCCATTTCCATGATAACCTACCGCCATGATGTTGTTTACATTTTTCAATCCATACATTCATCCAGTCAAGATTGTTTTCAATGTATAAATGCAGTGCATCCCAATCTTGAGAAACTAAATCAAAAACTCATAATTCACCAATATTAAATATTATTTATAATGTCCACGGTAAATATTAATAATTTATGAAATAACAAATATTAATATATTAATGATTATGATCATATACAAAAAAAAAATAAAAAATTATATGTATTAATATAAATCTCCACAATTATTAATATATTACCTCTCATTTTTTCATTCTACCTTTCCCCAACAGGTGCTCATGATCTTCAAATTTTTTGATGGAGTTCACATCCCAAATGTGATCCACTGCATGCATAGTTGGAACTGCTAATTTAGGAAGATACTTACTAATATACACCATGGATTGATATACCATATATCCCTCCACCATAGAACCCTCAGGACGTGCTCTTTGTCTAACCAAATTCTTCAATGATTTCAAGTGCCTCTCCACCATCCACATTGATCTTGTGTGTACAGGTCCACAAATTTCAATCTCCTCAACTTGGTGTATGAGGTAGTGTTCTTGTGCATTGAAAAATGTTGGAGGTATATACTTTTTCATTTCACACATTAGCCGAGGAATTTCTCTCTTCCAATACTTTATATCATCTTCATGGATTTATTTCAATGAAAACCATCTACATGAGATCATAACACAAGAAAATAACATGTTTCAACATATCATAATATAATATATTACATTACAAGTAAAACACATGTCATTAAGTACAACAAAAAATTGAAAGAACATTTTGCATATAAATTACAACTACTTACCTCATTTATTTGCCAAGATCATATATAACTTGTTTGACGTTGTTGTCAAAGGCGTTTGGGAGAGATAGCGGTAGAACATATTGTAACAAAATAAATGAATCGTTATTTGTTTCGACCAAAGGAGACAAAATAAAATAAAAAACTTAAAAGATGTATAAGGCCAATATATATAAATATGTATACCAAAATTATTACCTTAATGAAGGTATGCCAATCATGTGTTTTTACCTCACCAAATTCACCTTTCTTTGTTAAGATATTATTTATGTTTGAAGAAAAACCCGTGGGAAATTTAATTCTTTGAATGACCTCTTTTACATCATTGCTTTGTTTCCTTTTTAATAACCATGGAAGTTTATTTCGGTCTAGTCCATCTCTATTTGATTGGATCACACTTCGCATTGCATGATTGGCTTCCCGAATGTCAGTACAAATTTTGACAATTTTTTCTTTATCCCTCCTACCATCTATGATTTTTCATAACGTTTCTATCACATTCTTCCCTATATGCATTGTATCAAACAAATGAGATATTTTTAGCTCCTCATAGTAGGGAAACCTCATGAATTGATTGGGATAACATTTCATTCCTCGTGGAATCCCATTATTAATACCTTCATGATGGCAACCTTCATGAAGCATAAAAGAAATCACAAAAATAATTATCAAATACGATAAAATAAATTCAACGATTAAAATAAACATTCCAAACATTACATATACTATACATAAAGAAATTATGTACCTTGACGATTTCTATTATATTCCAACCTCCATAGGTAAGGTGTCATTCTTCGTGGTTTTAAACCAGTCTCTTCTTTCCCATAGAAAAAATGTTTTTCAGTAGTACGGTACCTATGGTTCTTAGGGAGGAGGTGCCTATACTCATCAAACACCACCTTTCCTAAACTTTTTGAATGACAATACTTCATATTAGGACCACAAACTGGACATACAAATTTACCCTTTGTTTGAAGACTTGCAACATATGGATTAATGTCAATTATACGATGACTAGATTATTAAAACATTAAACTTGCAACATGATATCTTTAAAAAATCATATAGTATTAAAGAGAAATAGAATACTACATACCACAAAAATGTGTTAGTCTTGGGGCATCATGAATTGTCCATAAAATTATTCCACGGAATTTAAATTCCTTCTCCCCAATTGGTTTATAGATGTCATACATAGTGATGCCAACCCATAACTTTAGTAGCTCGTCGATAAGAGGCTCGATATATAAATTCATATATTTAACTTGGTAATTACCTAACTGTTTGAAATTACACATAATTGCTATAACCATGATATGTATATATAAGTAAATAAATAAACAAAAGATATTATGCAAAAAACGAAACAAATGAAAATGTTACATTCAAAAAATTAATGTAAACATATACCTGGAACAACCATTGTCAACATTATGTGCTCCCCCTTTATTAACATCCAAGGAGGAATGTTATTGTTGATAACAAAAATAGGCCACACTGAGTAAATAGACCTAATCTCTCTTAATGGATTAACACAGTCAGCTGCCAATGAAAGCCTAACATTACGAGGTTCATCTTTGAAATATTCTCGTTTTTCCTCAATTTCCATAAATTCATAACCATCGGCGGGAATTCAAAGAACACCATCTCCACTTCTATTATGTGCATGGAAATCCATAAATTGTGTTATGCTTCACACCTGAACAATCGTTGCAAACATGGAATTATGGGAATATGACAAAGAACCTTTCAAGGCACCCTTTTTGTTACTTGATCGATTTGATATCTATTGATAAGACATTGCGAGCATTCTGTTTTCGAAGCATGTTGTCCATAATATATAATATGATCATTAGGACATGCATCTATAGTTCGATAATCCACTCCAATGTGTTTAATAATGGCATGAAAATCTCGATATGTGCGAGGTAAAATATTTGACGATGGTAACAAAAATTCACCTAACAATCTACAATATAACAAATAACTAGTTAATGTAAGAATATTAATCGTAAAAATTGCATTCTTATTTTACACATTAATTAACAATAAAAACAAATAGAAAAAAGTCAACATTTATGTATATGAGATGAAACATATTACATACCTTAGGATCTATGTCATACAAGTGTTCGACAAATTATTCATAACCTTTAAGTTCACTAGCAACAATGTAGCAGAGAGAAGATTTGCTCTTGAGCCTTCATAAAGTCGTTTATTTGCCTTTTCTAATAGAGTTTCATCATAAATACCATCATTGTCCCCATCCTCATCTGGCTGAGCAAACAAATATTGGATCATTTGATTTTTCCCATCATCTTCTTCCATGGGATCATTAACTTGATTTGTCCCATTATCTTCTTCCATGAGATCCTCATTTTCTTGACCATGTTCATGATCATCTTGTACAACATCATTTCTACTAGTACTACTTGGTGCAATATTATGCAGAAATTTAGAGGGAAACTCTAACTTTATAATTACAAACAATCATGCAAAATTAGTGTGTATTATAAAAAATATTCTAACAATATATATACATATATATATATATATATATATATATATATATATATATTTTATAAAATCAACAATATAAAAACAGATAATGAATATATATCTAATTACCATGGGACAATATTCATTCAATCCCCTATCAATCTGCCCGTATTTCCAACAATTTTTTGTAGTTGTTTCTATTAAAATTCTTACGAGACGTGTAAAGCAACATTTTTAGCAAGGGAAATAATATCTACCATCACCCTTTTCACCCACTTTACTTGTTTTCCCACCTCTAATATTATGTGACATTCTTACACACAAAAATACCCTTTCTGAACTATCGTTGTTATAGCAATTATATTGTCGCAACATCTCTAATTTGCAAAATATTTATAGATATTTTTCCGTTGCAAGAGAGACACGAGTCCAATATATTCATGTGTTAATCCCTAAATAGTGGCTCATTACCCCTTAATTGGGGCATATTACATTAGTATTTTTATTTTATTTATGTCGGCTTTAGTCCATTAGTTGTAATTAGACCTCCTAGTCTCCTATATATACCAAGGAGACATTTTCATTTGGAATCATCTTATAATTGAACATTTATGTGGGCATAAGGAGGTTTCCCCCTCGAAGAGGCTTATTATCTGATTTTATCTCTTTTTCAATGCGTTGAGTACTTATTTTGAGGTTTTTCTATGATATATTGATATTTGATTCCTAACATATGGTATCAGAGCTCAAGGTCTTGGGGTTTCGCTGCTACATCTGAGACACCTTGGAATTTTTGCTATAACTTTTTTTATACAATGATTTAGAAGGAACTTCTTGAAGGATATTTAGTAGACGGATCAAGGTATGTTGGGTTAAAATTTCATCTCCTGAGGCCTTACACTTTCATAGATACCACCTTTCAAAGATAGGGTTCTAGAATCATCCGGAATCGATTCATTGCGTAATTTTCGCAATAAAAATTTTTTTATAGTGTTTTAGACCCTAAAATCCAGAGTCTATTCACAAACATTAGTAAGGTATCTGTGGTAACAATTTTAGATTCTGGGTCACCGTAAATTTGAATATACACCCTGTGGAAGATAGGGTATCTGACTAGTCCTATTGACTAGTCTCAAGAAGGTGTTATGGGTAAAACAATCATAACTTCTTCCTAAAGTATCCAAATGGATTGATACTAGTTGCATTGGATAGTGGACAGACCATAGTAGTTCTGGTACGAGTTTAAAAATTTTGTATCATTTATTTTGTGCGGGGCACGGTATACAAGTGAGATCTCTTGAAAAGGAAAAAAATCAGCAAGTTGTGGGGAAGTTACCATAAATTCCACTTGGCACATCCAATTTTGATCATACCTATGGAATTGAAGAGAAGAAATATCAGAGACATACACAAAATAAAATTTCTTACTCAGGAGGACCGGAATTTTGGAGATACAATAAAAGGAAGATTGTCTAGCATAACCACCTCAAAATCAAGGTTTAAAGTGATACTTGGCCAACATGCCACCAAAAAAGGGAACTTCTACACCAAATAAGCCTCCAGACAATCCTACTTGGACTCTTG
>ML776700.1:296805-310252 GCA_009831015.1 Picea engelmannii
ACTTCACAAGAATAAATAGATGTGTCTCTCAATTTCATGTTTGACCAAGTGATTGGACCTGAACCGAGATGAAACACAAATCTTGTAGTATATTTATTGTCATCAAAGTCTCCAACCCAATCAAATTTTGTATACTCAATGAACGATATTTTTCTTCCTTAAACATAATGAACACCATAATTATAAGTTCCCTTAATATATCTCAATATTTTATTAGTTGGCTTCCAATAGATTTCATGAGGCTTCTACAAGAATATTGAAACCAAACTAACAACAATATAGATCTATGCCATGTTGTGAGTTAAATCAATGAAGTTACCAATTAGTTGTTTGTAAAGAGTAAAATCAACAAAAGGTGTTGAACACTCAACATTTAGCTTAAATCCATATCGAAATGTTGTAGGAACATGTTTACAATCACTTGTCTTGTATCACTTAAGAAAATCCAAAGCATACCTAGGTTGAGATTAAAAGAAAATGCTATCATGCATGTGCCAAACTTGTAAACTGAGAAAATAATGCAATAGACCCAAATATGTCATCTCAAATGTTTGCTTCAATTTTGTTTTTTCAAATAAAGGACCAAAGAAAAATTGTTACTAGTAAAATCAAATGATCCACATAAAGGACTAGAATCAACACCATCTTTGATGAATTGGACATATAAATTCAGGACAAACCTACATATTCCAAAATCACACTCCAATAAATGTCTATCATTTTTTCATACCAAGCCCTAGTTGCTTGCTTAATATTATACAAAGACCTGTTCAACTTTCAAACTAAACTTGAAGTTCCAATATTAACAAACCTAGTTGGTCACTCCATATAGATTTATTCATGAAGATCACCATTTAAGAATGCAATTTTAACATGCATTTGGTGTATCTCTCAATCAAAAGAGGCAACAAAACCACAATAATAGTGCAAATGGTGTTTATTTTAGCAACAAGGGAAAAGGTATGAGTGTAGATAATAACTTATTTTTGCAAAAATCCTTTTGATACAAAATGAGTCTTATGATTTTCCACATGTTCATCTGTAGTAACTTGGTTTCATACACCCATTTTCATCCAACAAGATTCTTTCCACAATGTAGCGATACCAAATCCCAAGTCTAATTCTTCATGAGGGGGTTATATTCTTCTAATATAGCCTTCTCACACTATGGCTTCACTTTAGCACCTCGATAAGTTGTAAGATCATTTGTGTCCAAAATGTTGGACATAGGAGAAAATTGTGACCATGTCTTCATTGTGTCAAACAAATTACCAACATAAAAATTTGCACTTTCAATAGTTTTTATTTACCAAATAAGAAGTGATATATTAGTATTATTTTCACCACTAATGACGTATAAATGTGTTGGATCATGTTGTCATTGATGTCAAAGGAACAATGTCTTGTCCTAGTATATTGATGTAGTATGTATTGTCATTGATGTCAAGTGAATTCATTGATATATGATGCATAAATGAATATGGATCAATGTGTCGTCATTGATATATGATGCATAGATGATGTCATGCATAGATGAAGATGGATCAATGTGTTTTTCATTTATATATGATGCATAGATGGATTGATGCATAGATGGTGATTGATCGATGTATTGTCATTGATATATGATGCACAGATGGATGGATGCATTAATATATTGATTGTTGGATCATGTGATCATGCATAGAATCAATGACAAATGGACAATGTCATAGTGATGTATTTTTATGGGTTATTCCAGTTGGATTGATGTAAAGATGACTCATTATTGTCTTGACATGGTTGATAGGAAGTACAAATGGATGAACTCCAAAGTGGTCCCCTTATGGTGAAATCCCTCATGGGAAGATGCTTTGTGGTTGAGTTATCCTAGAAGTATGGTTAGAGAACCCATGATTAATTGTGGAATAATGAGATGAATATCAGTGAATTTGTCAATGAAACTATCCTATATGGATATTTCTTGGCATGCCATTTCTAATGGTATGTGGAACGTCGCATAACTCCTCACGGTTAGAGTGTTATGGCCTTACGAAGTTGGAGGACCCTCATATGTTGGCTAGAATCCCCAAAAGTTCAAAGAAGTCAAAGTGTTTACAAAGAAGAAATTACTTAAATAATAAAGTGAAGTGATGAAGTCAAAGAGGATTATTTAAATAATAAAGTTAATGGAGAACTTTTTAATTATGGAAAGTGGTTATAAATGGGTTAACCCTGAAATAAGGAAAGAGGGTTAAATGGACAAGTGGCCATGTGAACAAAGTGGCTAAGTGGACTAAGATGGATAAAGGTGGATATGTGGACAAATGGTTATGCGAATAAAGTGGATATGTGGACAAAGTGGCTTAGTGGATGCTTCTAAGAAAGCTACTTGGAGAGTATAAATAAGAGGCAAGTGTCTATTGTAAAAATATCTCTCTTGAGCATATATTGAAGATCTTTTTTGAGTAAGAGAGTGATTGCAAGTTCTCATGGACGCATCAAAGTTTCTATAAGTATGAGATCTTGATGGAGAAAGTTTTGGAAGTTTAGAAACCCTAGTTTCTGAAGGAGCACGCGGAATGCAGTGAGCCAGAGCGCGTACATACACGGGATACAGTGAGGTAGGGCACGTACACACACAGGTTGAAGGAGATCAGAGTGTGTACAGTTGAATAAATTCATGTAGACTTGAGTGTGAGCTGGTGCCAAGTTCTTGAAGGCTGAAGCAAGTTCCAGATCTACATTCTATGGGCTCGGATCTGCCATAGAAGTTCTGGTATGGTTACATGATTGTTTTGATGGATACTCTTTCTTGTGGTATGGTGAATGCTTAAGGAATTCTTGGTATGGATGTTGTGATATGGTTTTATTGTTTCATTGACTGAGTGAGAAGCACTCTTATGTTTCAGTACTGATATGGTTTCCATATTGTATTGGTTTCTTATACATGATTAAGTAGCATTCATATTGTATGGTTGACGAGCATGAGTAAGTTGTTGGAGAGCATAGATGTGTTGTGATTGATTATGGTACATATTGGACAGTGAAAGGAGTGGATGTGACTAAAGGTTGTAATGGAACTAAGTTTTTCAAGAAGAGAAAACCCTAGTTGTTCAGAAGGCATACGCAGGCCGCAGTGCAAATAGGTTGGATACATACACGGGCTACACTATTGGTAGGGCGCGTACATTTGCGTGTTGCACTACTAATAGTTCATGTACCTGCTAATAGATTGGTATCTGTTGAGAATTGAATCATATTCTCAATTGGTGCTGAGTTGTGTAAGTTGAGTCTTGTATTGAGAGCTGGTGCTCTTGTTGAGTTGATACTCTATTCAGTTGTTGTTGATAAACCCCAAGGATTGTAGTCCATAATAAAAAGAAAATTGTACATACATCTTGTGTTCTTTGTGTTCTTTGTGGTGATGGCTTATTGATGATATATGTTGTCTTTATGCGTTGTTGATATATGTTCACATACAATTGGTTATAAATGATAGTAATAAGTGATGAGTGAATGGTGATTGTTAACTAAGAAGTTTTTTTGAAGGGAAGTGAAAAAGAGCCCTACAATGATTCACCCCCCCCCTCTCTCAGTGTGCTCAGTGTGTCCAACAATTAGTATCATAACAAACCTTCACTATAAGCCTTAACAAGATTGGAGGAGATCCATGGACACACAAATGGATGATGAAGTTCCAATCCTTGATGAGAACAATTATTTAGCATGGAGAATAGAAATGAAAGTGTATTTGAAAGAAAAAGGAGCAGGTGTTTGGAAAGAATCTATTGGTGGATCAGTTCCCTTGAATAATAAGTCAAAGTTTGCATCTCAAAAGGAAGAAAAGAAGAATTATGCATTGGCTCTCAAGACCATCTTCAATGGAATCTCAATTTCTATCAAAGAAAGCATGGGACAATGCACTTCCGCCAAGGATCTATGGCTAAAGATAGAGAAGACATACCAAGGAAAAAATGAAGACACTAAAGACAAATCCATAAAGAACAATGAAGGTAAAGAATCCCCACAATCCTCTGATTGCAATAATCTAAATGTGTTGATGTTGAATGTTTCTCTACATGTGAAGAAGAAGATCTAGAAATAGTTTGTGTAGAATTAGATGACAGTTATCCCATGGAATAAGTAGAAGAAGAACTTTCAAAGATTAAAAATAAAGTTGATTGGGGTCTATATGAGTACAACTATGACCATAGTTATATAGATTATAGCTATATTTATGAGAACACTAAAAGGTTTCTTGAAAAGAATCAAAAGCATATTTTGAAACTAAAGAAAATTCTCAAAGATCAAGAAGAAAGTAAAAGGACTCAATTTAGAAGAAAAAGAAGAAGAGATCAAAAGACTAAAGAATGAAATAGAAGAAAATAAGAAGGTAGATGATGAGATTATAAAAATTCTTGAAGTTAATATCCATCTCAAGACCCAAATTGAAGAAACCACAAGGGTAGAGGAACTATTAAAGAATCAAGTAGATGAAAAGGAAGAGTCATGTCATAAGTTGGAAGTTGAAGTTGTTTATCTTAGAAAGAAAGTAGAGATGTCAAACAAATTCTTGAATAGCTCAACAATATTGAATGAAATCTTGGATAGTCAAATATCACCAAATGATAAATCAAGTCTTGGATACAACAAAGAAGCTACACATGTTGAAGCAAGCACCTCAAAGAAGCTTGAGGTAAGTCCCTCATTCTCAAAAGATGGAAATAATGTTGCAAGTCAACCATCTACAAAAGGGAAGGAAAATTTCAAAAGAACAAATCAAGGAAGACATCAAGAATCCATCTTTACTCTTCAAATCAAATTAAAAAGAGAGACACCTTCAATATGGACACCAAATAAAAGGTATGAAAATGTTTTTCATGGTCACTATTACTCATGTAATGAATATGGTCACAAAGCTTTGGAATGCAGATATTATGAAATGAGAGATAATGGAAGGTTTCATAACACCCTAAGGTGTTGGAGATGTAATCAAGTAGGACACATTGCTTCTCATTGTCACACCATGAGATGCTACAGCTGTAGTGGATTTGGCCACAAATCCCAAGATTACCGGAACACAAGAAGACAACCCATGAGGAGTGTTTCATATAGTATGACTAGAAGAACACATGAGTCTAGATGAGAAGACAATGTTGGAAATATGGAAGCTCAAAGCTCAAGTTCTGAGAAGCTGGGACACCTTCAGAAGTGGGTGAATAAGATTGAACAATCAGAATAGAATGGCAGCCCTAAGGCAATCTCAAGCTTGACTTATTCTGAAGAGTGTGTTGGTTACATTGGTAACAATCATGTATATATGCAATCTGGCCTATAAATAGGTCACGTGCATACGTGAGATGTTTGTATAGCAGGCCGCGTACATGTGGTAAAAGCCTTGGAAAGTAGGCTATGCAAATAAGTTGCAGCTTAGTGTTGCAGGGTTTGACATGGTTTTTTGCAGGGACTGACATGGTTTGTTGCAAGTTTTCATGATTACATGTCGGCATACATAATTGATGTATGTATGGTGATGACATCTGGTTGAGTGTTGAAATACTATCTTGGATGCATGGTACTAACCCTAGAGTTTGGATTGAGACATTTTTTCGTTGAGGAACAATGTTGGTTGTGACAGTGAAGTTATGGCACCTTGGTTATGAGATATATCATGATGATGCTAGCTAGACATATCATTTATCTATTGAGGCACGCTTCTAGTACATGTAGTTTTGGATTCTTAGTATTTGTTGTAGTGAATGGTGGTTGAGGAAGATCTTTTGGGATACATGGTTGGTACATATTTAAGTTCCATTGATATGTCTTATGATGTATTGTTAGAGGCATATTTGTTGGATATCTTGGTGCAAGCATTTGGCATGTGGTTGAGCTACATATTGGGACATGTAGTTGATGAGTTGATAAAGTGGTTATATTGTATATCATTGATGATTCATAGCTTGATCTATAGTTGATGCATGTTTGGTACATTTTTGGTACATTGTTAGAGGCACATGCTTGCAATATGATTGGCACATGGCTTATGGTTGATATGGCATACATGTATGGGAACACATCTTGATTGTAGTTCATATTTTTGAGGGTTTTTGCATGGTTGATTCACTTTCTTGGTAAATGTGGTGATACATGTTTAGTCCAATGTTGATGCACTCATAGATGGTATATGTTTGTGGGTGATAGCACTTGGCTAAAGTACATCATTGGTATTAGTTGTTTAGCATATACTTTGGTACATGATGTATGGGATGATATAGTTGAGACACTTGTTATGATGCTTGAGGGTTAAGATACATTGTTGTGGCACTTGGTTCATGGTAGAGGCATATCACGCGTGACAGGACACTTGTTTAAGTCACATGATTGGCATGTTGGTAGAGGCATATGGTTGGTACACAATTGGCACATGTTCTTGGCATATGGTCAATACACTCCATTGATGATATATTATGGTATACTGTATAGTATTGATGTACATGATTGATGTACATGGGTGTTGTGCATGTTTGGCACACAATATGTCACAGGATGTACATGGTTGATGTTTTGTTCATGATTCTCTATTCATTGTTGACATATCTTTTTCTTCATGATGTATGGTATGGCACTAATTTGATGCATGGACAGGGCCAAGGATCATCATAGGAAGAGCGTATCATTATTGAGAAGTTGATCTATGTTCCGGTTGAGCAGTATTATTTGCAGCAGAAGCATATTGCAGTGGTATCATATTGTCCATATTGCAGAAAATATAGGGGGAGACATACCCATAGGGGGAGTCATTCTTCTTCCCATGATTCCAGGAGAAGATATTTATCATATGCAAAGGTAAATACTTCGAGAAAGAGCACAAAGGCATGGTTCCAAGGGGAGTGATGGTCACAGGGGGAGCAGGAGCGATATGTCTTCAGCATTACATCAAAGTGATACCCCTTGTTCAAAAGGGGAAAGATTATTCAGAGGGATATCAAAGGCATCCAGGCAGGGGGAGTATCCCCAAGGAGATAACTACCATTTTCCATTGATGTCAAAGGGTGAGAGATAATCACATTGATGTGATTGAGATAAACATTGATGAAGAGCAATTCCATGTCCACATGTTGCCATCAATGATTGGTGTTGACATCAATGTTGGTATTTCCATCAATGCCAAAGGGGGAGATTGTTGGATCATGTTGACATTGATGTCAAAGGATTTATTTCAAAGGAACAATGTCTTGTCCTAGTATATTGATGTAGTATGTATTTTCATTGTTGTAAATGAATTTATTTCAAGTGAATTCATTGATATATGATGCATAGATGAAGATGGATCAATGTGTCGTGTTGGATTACTTAGAGGGGGGGTGAATCAAGTGCATCAACCATGCACCAACCTGTATCAAATAACCTGTACCATAAAAAAGTGCATCCAACCATGTACCAAGTATGTACCAATCATGTGTCAACTACTCATCAACTATGATTCATCAATATGTACCAACATCATCAACTATACACCTCATGTATGTGCCAACTCATCAACTACTTGTCTCAACCATGTATCTAACATGTACCTTAACCAAAATCCCTCATAAATTTCATCATCCAAATGTAATTTGTAACTCTGTAATATACCTAGTGTATATGATCACATACCTGCAAACCTTCCTTAACTTTCACAACAAGAGACTAGAATTTCCATCAAACTTTTATTTAGTCTCACATGACTAGTTTGGGATTAGTCAACAACCCTAACTTGAAATAATCATAACTATGTACCTGTAATGAATACATATCTGAAAATAGTACACATTTATTCAGTTTGTTTTATGAAGTTCCTATAGGTGTCACTACTTGGAACCTCTCGGAAAAAGAGTTATACAAAAATGCCATACCTTGCTAAATTGTGGCTTATTCTAGAGAGTGACCTTGTAGACCGTGCCCTGCACAGAATATTTGTTGAATGGATATGAAAATGTTACACAGCATACTAAATACTTTACTCTAACCAACACATTTGTTCTTACTGAATTTGGATATTTTATGAAGAAGTTATGACATTTTTACCCGAAACACATGTTTTAGACTAGTTTCAAGACTAGCCACAAACCCTATTTTCTACGGAGTGTAACTCCAAAAATACAACGACCCAAAAGATGAAATTTTTACCACAGATACTTGGATATGTTTCCTCAAATTCATATCAAGTTCACGATCAAAATCATTCTATAAAACAAGTTATTTTGAAAATGGTGAGATGACTTGTAAATAACATACCTTAGAAAGCATCATCAAAAGAATTTATCCTCCCTTGAATTCTGGCCTTCTTTTCTTCACCTTCCCTTTGAAGTGAAGCTTAGATATCCTTTGGTTACCTCAGTCACCTATAGATATTCAATATTTTCAAGTGTGATATCAAATGAGAGAGCCTTGCCTCTTATTTATACTCTCCAAGGAGCTTCCTTAGAATCATCTTCTAGGCCACTTTGCCCACATTCCTTATTTTAGGGTTAACCCACTTCTAATTTCTCCATTAAATTTATTATTTAAATAATTTATTTTGTATTCACTTTGAATTATAGTACACTCATCACTTCACTTTATTATTTACCTTCTAAAATCTCTTAAACCACTTTGACTACTTTGACCTTTTGGGGCTTCTAGATGACATATGAGGGTCCTCTAACTTCGTAAGGCCATAACTCTCAAACCATGAGGAGTTATGTGGTGTTCCACATACCACCAGAAATGACATGACATGTACTATCCATATAGAATAGTCTTACCTGAAAATATATCAAAACTCATGCAATTATCCATCAAACAAACTTGGGTCCATTACCCAAACCTGGGTTCTCCAACTTCTCATGGCCATAACTCTCTAACCGTGAGGAGTTATGTGACGTTCCACATACCAGAGAAAATGGAATGACATGTACTATCCATATAGAATAGTGTTACCTTAAAATATATTAAAACTCATACCATTATACATGAAACAGCCTTGGGTCCATTACCCAAACCTTTGTGCTACCGGAATTCGCTATCGGACTTTCTACAAGGGTTGACATCAATGAAAACCAACCTTAATCAATATTCATTGATATATTATGCATAGATGATTTCATGCATATATGAATATGGATTAATGTGTTTTCATTGATATATGATGCATAGATGATGATGGATCGATGTGTTTTCATTGATATATGATGCATTGATGGATGGATGCATTAATATATTGATCATTGGATCATTTGGTCATGTATAGAATCAATGAAAAAGGGAAAATGTCATAGTGATGTATTTTTATGAGTTATTCCAGTTGGATTGATGTAAAGATGACTCATTATTTTCTTTTCATGGTTGATAAAAAGTACAAATGGATGAACTCCAAAGTGGTCCCCTTATGGTGAAATCCCTCATAGGAAGATGCTTTGCGGTTGAGTTATCCTAGAAGTATGGTTAGAGAACCCATGCTTAATTTTTGAATAATTATATGAAGATCAGTGAATTTTTTAGTGAAACTATCCTAGATGGATAGTGCTTATCATGCCATTTCTGGTGGTATGTGGAACGTCACATAACTCCTCACGGTTAGAGAGTTATGACCTTACAAAGTTGGAGGACCCTCATGTGTTGGCTAGAAGCCCCAAAAGGTCAAAGAATTCAAAGTGTTTACGAAGAAGAAATTATTTAAATAATAAAGTGAAGTGATGAAGTCAAAGAGGATTATTTAAATAATAAAGTTAATGGAGAACTTTCTAATTATGGAAAGTGGTTATAAATGGGTTAACCCTAAAATAAGGAAAGAGGGTTAAATGGACAAGTGGCAATGTGAACAAAGTGGCTAAGTGGACAAAGTTGGATAAAGGTGGCTATGTGGACAAATGGTTATGTGGATAAAGTGGATATGTGGAAAAAGTGTCTTAGTGGATGTTTCTAAGGAAGCTACTTGGAGAGTATAAATAAGGGGCAAGGGTATCTTGTAAAAATATCTCTCTTGAGCATATATTGAAGATCTATTCTGAGTAAGAGAGTGATTGAAAGTTCTCATGGACGCATCAAAGTTTCCATAAGTCTGAGATCTTGACGGTGAAATTTTTGGAAGTTCAGAAACCCTGGTTTCTGAAGGAGCATGCAGGTTGCAGTGAGACAAAGCGCGTACATACGCGGGCTACAGTGAGGTAGGGCACATATAGACGCAAGATGAAGAAGATCAGAGCACATATAGTTAAAGAAATTCATGGAGACTTGAGTGTGATTTGGTGCCAAGTTCTTGAAGGTTGAAGCAAGTTCCATATCTACATTCTATGGGCTTAGATCTGCCATAGAATTTCTGGTATGGTTACATGATTGTTTTGATGGATACTCTTGCTTATGGTATGGTGAATTCTTAACGCATTCTTGGTATGGTTGTTGTGATATGGTTTTATTGGGTCATTGACTGAGTGAGAAGCACTCTTATGTTTCAATATTGATATGGTTGCCATAGTATACTAGTTTCTTATACATGATTAAGTAGAATTCATATTGTATGGTTGAGGAGCATGAGTAAGTTGTTGGAGAGAATAAATGTGTTTTGATTGGTTATGGTATAGATTGGACAGTGAAAGACAGAAGTGGATGTGACTGAAGGATGCAGAGGATCTGAGTTTTTCAAGAAGACAAAACCCTAGTTGTTCAGAAGGCATACGTAGGTTGCAGTACAGATAGGCCTCGTACATACACAGGCTTCACTATTGGTAGGGCGCAAACATACGTGTGTTGCACTAATAACAGGTCGCGTACCTATTGATAGATTGGTATTTGTTGAGAATTGAATCCTCTTCTTAGTTGGTGTTGAGTTGTGTAAGTTAAGTCTTGCATTGAGAGCTGGTGCTCTTGTTGAGTTGATACTCTATTCAGTTATTGTTGATAAAACCTAAGGATTGTAATCCATAATTAAAATAAAATTGTACATACATCTTTTGTTCTTTGTGGTGATGGATTATTGATAATATATGTTGTTGTTATATGTTGTTGATATATTTTCACATACAACTGGTTATAAATGATAGTAATAAGTGATGAGTGAATGGTGATTGCTAACTAATAATTTTTGTGAAGGGAAGTGAAAAATATCCCTACACTGAGTCATCCCCCCCCTCTCGGTGTGCTCGGTGTGTCCAACAAAACACTCATACAAATCATTAGTAATAATTGAAGTAGGAACAATAATTGATTCCTCTACATCAATGGAATCGATACTAGACATAAGATCAAAAAAACATGTAACATGGGGAAAATTCAAAGTCACATAAGGCTCATGCAAATATGGTAATGTAGAACATATTTATTAATAACCGCATCCTTAATGGATGGATCAAATAACATGTATGGATCAAATAACAAATATGCATTTATGTGACTTTAACTCGAATTTCTTCCTTTTATGTTTGGAATATGAGCCCAACACTCACTTCCAAAAACCCTAAAATAGTCAATGTATGTTTCTATGTCACTCCATTTTTCCTCGAGGGTAACATTCAAAATTGCTTTAGTAGGTACCTTGTTCAAATGTAATTTTCTTAACAAACATTGTTCTAACCCCAAAAAATTACGTAATCCCCTAGAATGTGGCATACATCTAGGCATTCTCAATAAAGGGTTGTTTGTTTTTATTTTCCACGACCCCATTTTGTTGTGGTAGGTAAGGAGCAATTCTTTGAAATTTTATTTCATGATTTGTCAGGTATCCCTAAAATTTATTCTTGGTATACTCCCAACAATGGTGAGTTTTTAGGCCATAGCTTCAACAATATTTCAATTTTAAGTCTGAAATAAAAATGGCACTACTACTGACACATATTTTCGATTTAGGGGTTGATTTTAAGATTTTGGTTGCAATGGTATTGGTTGTTAAGGCCATGGTTTCAAATAAATAGTAATTTTAACCCTCCAAAAATCAGAAGGATGCTACTCATAAAACTGGTTTTTGATTCAAGGATTGATTTTAATATTTTGGTTATTTTGTGGTCAGAATTTTCTTGATTGAAAAACTAATGCAACTTTTTTCGCGCTCTTCTAGGGTTTGATGATGTCGGTGTTCTAGGGTTTCTGAAGAATGTGGCCTTCTACATTAATCACACAGACTTATATTCCTTGAAGTGAGACTGGTCTCACATCGATGCCTAAAGGGGAGGGAGCGCGAGCCCCCTCGTATCGCAATGTGGTTGTTGTAGAAATTCTAACTCCAACACCTAGGTACTTTGTTATCTAGTGATTTTCTTACTACAATCAGATTAGCAGCTCACAAAACAGTAATACACTATTGAAATATTCAACTCAATATCATCCAGTGGAAGCATAAACTAGGAAACCAAATCAAACACACATGAACACCAAAATTTTGGGTAAATACCCCTAGAAAAAACCCTGAGGGAAAACCAGTGTTGAGAATGATTTTATTATGCTAAAATTAGGGCTCTCATTACAGGGATAATGGCCCACTAAGAGAAATACAACTGCATACTAACCTGGAAAGGGATGACCTATTGTACAATCAATTCGGGCACACTTTTATAGGCATCTATGACTGTCTTTTGAATGACCCGTGGATATCTGCGACTTTCCTCACTGAGACCTGCAGATGTTCTGTTAAGAACCAAATATCAATATAGCATAGAAAAACCTCAGAATAAGTACTCAATGCCTTGGAAAAGAGATAATTTCAGGTAATAAGCCTCTTCGAGGGGGCAACCTCCTTATACCAAACATCAATATCCAAATACCAAATGATTCCAAATGAAAATGTCTCATTGGTATATATAGGAGACTAGGAGGTACAATTACAACTAATGGACTCAAGTCGACATAAATAAAATAACATTACTAATGTAATATGCCCCAATTAAGGGGTAATGAGCCACTATTTAGGGATTAACATGCCCCTCCCCTTGAGACAAGTGTTGTCTGAAACGCTTGATTAAATCTGGATGCTTCTGTATAAAAGACTCATCTTCCCAAGTGGAATCTGCAACCGATAGTTTCCTCGATTTAACGAGATACTCTGAAATGGATTTATTCCTCAGCTGGCGAATTCTTGTGTTAGTGATGGCTTCAGGCTCCAATATGATTTTTCCTTCCTCGTCAAGTTCTGGAAATATAGTTTGAACTGGGATCTTGTCACCTATAACCTTATTTAATCATGAAACATGGAAAACTAGGTGTACTCGTGAAGATGCAGGCAACTCCAATTTGTATGCCATAGTACCAATCTTTTGCAACACCTTATAAGGGCCATAGTACTTTGGTGATAATTTATTACCCTTCTTGGCTTGCTTGAGGGACATATGTTTGTATGGTTGTAGTCTTAAAAACACCCAATCCCCTACTTCAAAACTTATTTCACTACGATGTTGATATGCTTGTTGTTTCATGTGATTTTGTGCCATGGTCAGGTTGTCCTTTAAGATTTGGAGAA
>ML776700.1:316078-337005 GCA_009831015.1 Picea engelmannii
AAAGAGATCTAATCAAATGGATCAACACTTGGTGGAAACACAAAGGCCATTTTATCTTTAGTTAGGGTCTAATGGTTTCTTCACTGTTATTTCCCAAAATCTGGAGGAAAAAGACAATATCTTTGAGAATTGGCCCTATTTTTTCAACTATGTTGGACTCTATTTGAGATATTGGACAGAGGGCTTCAACCCGGAAAAAGAATATTTTATATGTGCTCCTGTTTGGATCAGAATTTATTCCCTACCACTGGAATTTTGGCTTGGAGAAATCCTAGCTGATATTGGAAATACCCTAGGTATATATGTTAAAATAACATAGGCAACGCATTAGCGTCGTTGTTAAGAACCAAATTTCATAATATCATAAAAACCTCATAATAAGTACTCAACGCCTTGACAAAGAGATAAATTCAGATAATAACCCTCTTCGACGGGGAAACCTCCTTATACATCCTATGAATTTACAATTATAAGATGATTCCAAATGAAAATGTCTCTTTGGTATATATAGGAGACAAGGAGGTACAATTAAAACTAATGGACCCAAGCTGACATAAATAAAATAACAATACTAATGTAATATGCCCCAATTGAGGGGTAATGTGCCACGAATTAGGACTTAACATGCCCCTCCCCTTTATACAAGTGTTTTTCTCAACGCTTGAGTAGTTCTATATGCTTTTGTATAAAAGACTCATCTTCCCACATGGAATCTTCAGCACGTAGTTTCTTCCACTTAATGAGATACTCTGAAATTGATTTATTCCTCAGCTGGAAATTCTTCTGTCAGTGATAGCTTCAGGCTCCAATATTATTTTTCCTTCCTCGTCAAGTTCTAGAAATATAGTTTGAACTGGGATCTTGTCACCTATAACTTATTTAATCATGAAACATGGAAAAAAATTTGTACTCGTGAAGATGCAGGCAGCTCCAATTTGTATTCCATAGTACCATTCTTTTGAAACACCTTATAAGGGACATAGTACTTCAGTGATAATTTAATATCCTTCCTAGATTGCTTAAGGGACATATGTTTGTATGGTTGTAGTCTTAAAAATACCCAATCCCCTACTTCAAAACTTCTTTCGCTACGATTTCAATCTGCTTGTTGTTTCATGTGATTTTGTGCCATGGTTAGGTTTTCCTTTAAGACTTGGAGAACTTGTTGTTGATTCGCGATGTGATATTCCACTGTTTGAACCTTATATTTTTATTTTAGAGAAGAAGTGATGGATGGTTGGTGATATCCTTAAAGCGCCATAAATGGTGTCATTTTTTTTGCAGTATGAAAGGAACTGTTATACCACCATTTTTCCAAGGGTAACCACTTGAACCAGTGTGTTTGTTTATCCAAGACAAAAAAATGAAGGTATAATTCTAGACATTTGTTCACTATCTTATTTTTTTCATCAAATTCAAGATGATAAGATGAGCTATGAGCCAATTGCGTACCCAAACAAGAAAATAATTTTGTCCAAAAATGTCCAGTGAGGATGGAATCTTTGTTACTTACAATAATCTTTGGGCTTCTGTGTAGCTTTTGAATTGTCTCCATGAATGCAGTAGAAATTGTACTGGCTTTGAAAGGATGAGAGAGTGAAAAAAAGTGTGTGTACTTGGTAAGTCTATCAAAAATCACCATGATGACACTCTTTCCTTCAAACTTTAGTAACCTATGATGAAATCCCTGGAAACCTCCACCCAACGCTGACTTGGAATGACTAATGGTTTTAAAAGACCTGGGTTCTTAATTGTTTCCACCTTATTTTGTTGGAAAACCAAACATTTTGTCGCAAACTTTGATGATCAGTTTTAAGGCCATCCCAAAAAAAATCCCTCTTGACCTTGTGATAGGCTTTTTAAAATCCTGAGTTCCCTCCTACCGAAGAGGTGTGCAATTCTAAAAGTACATTTTGTTTGAATTGGGAGTTCTTACATAAATATAAGTGATATTTGTACCATAGTGAATCATTTTTCCATGTAAATGTATCAAATGCACTGGAATCCTTCTGCAACTCTTGAATAAGAGTCTACACTTCTTCTTCATTCTTCCATTCATCCCTTGATTTTTTTATCCAATTAGGTTGGATGATAGAGATAGCACATATAAATGCCTCAACATCTTCATCCTTTCTTGAGAGTGAATCTGGCACAACATTTTTCTTCCATTTTTGTAGATAATTTCAAAGTCATAACCCAACATCTTGGTCACCCATTTTTGTTTCTCTTATGAAGATAGTCTTTTTTCCAAGAAGTATTTAAGATTGTCATGATTTGTTTTGACCTTGAAGTTTCTACCTATTAGGTAAGGACGTCATTGCTTTAATGCGTGTAGTATATTTTCCATCATTTCCTTCTCGTAAATTGGTTTGTGTAAGTCCTTTCCCTTGATTGGTCAACTTTCAAAAGCAAGGGGCTTTTCTTCTTGCATTAGAATAGCACCAATGCCATTTCCCGAGGCATCACATTCCACAATAAAGGTTTTTATGAAGTCTGGTGTGGTCAAGACAGGAGCTTTGCACATTGCCTTTTTAAGTTGTTCAAAATATTGAGTTTCCTCTAGAGCCCATGAAAATGCATCCTTCTTAGTTAATGTAGTTAAAGGTGTTTATATTCTTCCATAGTTACGAACAAACTTGCGGTAGTAACCTGTCAAACCCAAAAATATTCTAAGATTCTTCAATGTTTTTGGAATCAACTAGTTCATCATGGCTTTAATCTTGTTAGGGCCTACCTTGAAACCTTCATGAGATACAATATGACCCAAATACTCTACCTCCTTCACCCCAAAGAAACATTTGGATGGTTTGGTATATATTTTTTTCTCCTTTAGTAGTTGTAGCACCCTGTCAACATGTTGAACATGATCTTCCTAAGACTTGTTATAGATTAGTATATCATCAAAAAATACTAACAAAAAAATTTGAAGGAAGGGATTGAAAATGGAATTCATCAACCCTTGGAATGTGGAAGGTGCATTCGTAAGGCCAAAATGCATTACCAAAAATTCATAATGGCCATCATGATTTTTGAATGTTGTTTTTGAGATATCTTCTTCCTTCATTCTAATCTGATGATACCCTGAACGGAGATCCAACTTTTTGAAGTAGATTGCTCCATGTAGTTCATCTAAAAATTCATCAATGACAGGAATGGGAAACTTATCTTCAATGGTGATCTTGTTGAGCTCTCTATAATATGGACACATACACCATGATACCTATTTCTTGAGTAACATTACCACTGGTGCAGAGTAAAAACTTTGTCTAGGTATAATAATGTCATCCTCTAACATTTCTTCAACCATACATTCAATTTCACTCTTTTGGGCACAAGGGTATCTGTAACGTCTAATGTTAGGAGGACCACTCCTAGGAATTAAGTGAGTAGCATGATCATGATCGTGAGTGGGTGGAAGACCTGTGGGAATATCTTCAAATATTTTGGAATGATTATCAATGATCCCTTGGATATCTAGGGGAATAGATGGCTTAGATGTTTGAACATCTAGTGATCATAGTTGTACAATTACAACCTGATGCCCCTTTTTCAATAATTTTGTAATTCCATTAGATCTTACCACCTTACTGGGTTTCCTTGTGATACCCTTTAACTCAAATTCCTTTCCTTCCAACGAAAATTTCATGAAAATTTCTTGAAAATTAAAATCCATGGTCCCCAATGATTGTAACCATTGGACCCCTAGTATGACATCAGCACCACCCATGGGTACAACAATCATTGGAATATTCATTACATATTACCCCATAGTAAGATTGATCTTATGGAATTTTCCTACGAAATTGATAGTTCCTCCATTTTCAATCATTACTTGAAACTCTACGCTAGATATATAAAGCAATTGAAATCTTTGGCTAATTTGCAGTGAATGAAATTATGAGTACTACCAGAATCAATTATCACTATTACCTTTTTCTTTTTGATATATCCTTCGACCTTGAGGGTTTGAGGAGTGCTAATTCCATCCAATGCATGACATGATATGGTGGGAGTCATCTCTTCAGAGTAAATCTCTTCTATGTCTTCATCTTGAGATGGTTCTTGTTCTTGTTCTTGTTCTCCTTCCTATTCACAATATATGTAGAATAATTTATTCTCACCACACGTATGTCCCTTATTGTACTTATTGTCATAGTTAAAGAATAAAACTTTTGATTTTCTTTCCTCCAATTTTTGAGGTGTTAACCTTGTAGGTTGAGGTGGTTTAGAAGAAGGAACATTATTCTCTCGATAGATGTTAGGGGTGGTCCTTCTAGTAGCCATAGCCATATTTTTACTTTTAACATTTCTCTCCACCATGAACACATTCTCCAATGATTTGGGTTCCCGATGTTGAACCTCATGTTGAATGTTATCCTTTAAAGTTCCTATGAAGACATCAATTAGGTGCTCTCCTGGAATATATGTTACCATTATATTCAACCTTTGGAATTTCTCAATGTGCTCTGCAACTAAACCCTTGTTCTTGAGATTTATCAATTGGTTGAAGAAGGTATTGCTCCTTGTATCCTCATAGTGTGTTATCATTTCTTCTGTGAAAATTATCCAAGTGACTAGTGATTTGCGATAACAAAGCCATTGATACCACACAAATGGATTAGGTTCTAAATATAAGGATGCAATTTGTACCTTTTGTGTTTGAGGCACATCATGTAGATCAAAGAACTGCTCCATATGGAGTATTCATGTGATTGTATCCTTGTCATCAAAATTTCTCATATCAATCTTGGGAAAGTGGTTGATTTTCAACCCAAAGATGTAGTTTCTCCAATCTTGATTCATCTTCCTTGTGTCCTCTGTTGGAGTTACTTCACACACACCTAGGATTTATTTTTCCTAAGTCTATTCCTTGTTTATTAGTCATAATTAGTCATTATCCAATATCCTATATTTTAGGGGAGAATATTCCACCTGGAGAATATTTTCTTTCAGTTGACACTTTAGTTTGACTAGCTGAGTTGAGTTTAGATGTTGCATTGGGATCATCACCATGCAACATTAGGATCATCACCATGATAATTTGACCTTGACTTGATATCATCACCAGAGTGGTGCATTAGCCTTGATTCCCTGAGTTAACTCCTCACTACTATATGTTCAGTCAGTTAGTCGAAGACTAGTTGACTAGTTAACTCAACTACGTGGCAGTTCACTCTCGTAACTGCCTGAGAGACTAGAATAGGTGGAAGTTCACTCCCGTAACTGTTGGTGTGTGCCTAGATCACTCTAGACCACCACTATGGCGCATTGGTTCACCTCAAGTCGAACTCATTGAATTATACAGAGTATATCATGTGTAAATTATTCATTATTCACAACGGTTGATGAGAATTATTCCATTCTTTCTCTCCTTCTTCTTCTTTCTTCTATTCTCTCTGCAAATATGTGTATACTTGTTTAGATAGATATATTCTATGAAGGTTAAACACATTTACATGGTATCATAGCCGATGGACTGCTAAGTGAAAGATACACCAAAAAATTTTGCAAGTACAAAATATTGAAGACATCAAAAAGATGGAATTCCAAAAAGAATTCATTCTTATACCTTACAACTATTTTGCATGGAAGGAGAAAATAGCCATACATATCCAATCCAAAGTTTTGTATAGGTTAACCATGAATATAGATACAGAGCTGACATCATCCATAGAAAAATCCAAGTACTTAAATCGCATGGATGAGGCACTTAGAACAATTTGCAGTCCTATTTCTCTCGATCTCCTTTTTCACATATCTTCCTGTAAGAATCCCAATGAAGCCTGGAAAAACTTGGAAGGGATTTTTGGAAAATAGGATGAGATGAGGGGACACATGTTGGAGGTGGATCTGCTCACATTGGATCCAAAAATCTTCGACAATATCCAAGATTTCTTTACAAAATTCAAGGATTTACTATCGCAACTCAAAGCTTGTGGGGTTGATAAATCGGCGAAGGAGAAACAAATGGATCTCACCATTCTCTCCAAGCTTGGTCCTGAATTCTCTATATTCATATCCACATTCCATACTATCAAATTCACCTCTGGAGCTACCTAGAAGATGCCTTCTCTTGAGGAATTTATCGAATCCCTGACACAAGAGAAAACCAAGCTCATCAAGATGGGCGCAATCAAAGGCCCAAGGGCACATGCACTCACTGTGCATGATGGCAGCCACAAATATCATAAATATAAAGATACAGATAAGCATAAATCTCATGCACATTTGAAGAAGGAAGGGTACACAAAACCCTTCACCGATGCCTTTGGATCCAAAGGGGAAAAGGGAAGAAAAGGGGAGAAATGCACGTACTGTCACAAAGGATTCCATTTGAAATCTGCATGCATGAAAAAACAAATAGATCTGATGTCTCAAATACTTCAGCAAAAAAACCTTGGATATTGCATCCTTGAGGGTGCAAAGAAGAAGAAGCAAGAAGATTTGAATTCCAAGAAAGGCAATTCTAGCCATGCCTTGATTTCCATCAACTCCTCTCCTGATGCTTGGATCATAGATTCAGGAGCATCACATCACATGGTTGCCTCAGAAGTAGACTATTCTTCATTGGATGCATGCAAAGGTCCTCCTATTCTGATGGGGGACAAATATTTTGTCGAAGTCACCGAAAAAGGAAGGATTGAACTCACCAATGGAAGCTTCGAGAATGTGTTGCATGTTCTCAAGCTTTTTGTCAACCTTCTCTCCATGTATCAGATGACGAATTTCGGCACCGGAAAGAAATTCATATTCACACCAAATTCCATGGACATCTACGAGATGCAAACCAACTCCAGAGTTGCTACCGGTGAGGTAAATCATCAGTCTAGATTTTATACTTTTTCTGAATTCATTGAACATGATTCTGCTTTACTACTTACTCATGCTGATGAAAGTAGTAGGATATGGCACGAAAGGTTTGGACATTTGAATTTCAGATACATGCAACATCTTAGAAAGCACAAATTAGTTGATGGTCTACCAGGCATCCATTTCTCCAAGGTAGTATGTGAGGGATGTGTTCTTAGAAAACACCCTCAAGAGAAATTCGATAAAGGAAATTCTCAACGAGCTTCCGCACCTTTAGATCTGATCCACAGTGACCCCATGGGTCCTTTTCCGCATCCATCGATCAAAAAAGAGAGGTTTGTTCTCATTTTTGTTGATGATTTCTCACATTTTACTTGGATCTACTTTCTTAGGAAAAAATATGAGGTCTTTCAACACCTGAAAGATTTCAAATCCCTGGTTGAGACACAATCTAGAAAGAAGATCAAAGTCCTCCGAACTGATAATGGGGGAGAGTATGTAAATCATGAGATCCATAATATTTTCCATGAGGCAGGGATTCAGTTGCAGCATAAAGTTCCCTACACTCTGTAGCAAAACGGAGTTGCTGAGCAGAAAAACAGATCTCTAAAGGAGATGGCTTCTTGCATGTTGCATGCAAATTCACTACCACAGAGACTATGGGTTGAAGCACTTAACTGTGCAACATACATCCAAAATATATCTCCTCATAGATCTGTCAAGAATAAGACCCCCTATGAGGCTTGGAGCGGACTCAAACTGGAAGTGGCCCACTTTTTCATTTTTGGTTCACATGCATGGGCATGAATTCCCTCTGAAAAGAGGAAGGCACTTGATCCATAGAGCACTGAGTGCATTTTTGTTGGATACCTCGATGGTGTGAAGGGATATCGGCTTATTGATCTCTCCTCAGACCGGCTCATCATTGAGCGTAATTTCCAATTCGAGGAAAGTGTCTGGCATGTACATCAACAGACGCATGCAGACACCTTCACTCTTCCACCTATTCGATATGATGAGCATGCACATGTCGACTCTTCTTCAGATGAGAGTTATGATTTAGAGGACTCAGATGATTCAGATTCAAATTTATTATAGTCAGATGCAGAGTCAGAGCATCCAGATGCAGTGGCAGAGCCAGAGTAGAGGCCCAAGTGGGCACAAACTACTCTTCAGGATGCAGGGGATCTCGTTGATGATCCAGTCGATACTAGGAGGAATCGATCGGATTTCGAGGAGCCTCATGTTGCACTCACTGCCACTGAACCATTTCCCTCCAGGCATATTTTCTTGGTTCAGTCTTCTGATCCACAGTCTTATGGCGAGGCTGCTGGAAATCCCTTTTGGGAATCAGCGATGCAGGAGGAGTACAACTCCCTCCTTGAGAACCAGACTTGGGATCTGGTTCCCCTTCCTTTTGGGAGGAAACTTGTCAAATGAAGATGGGTCTACAGGACCAAGATCATAGAAGATGGACAGATCAGCAGATACAAACCCAGGCTTGTTGCCAAAGGCTTTCAGCAGGTTCATGGTATTGACTATGATGAGACCTTCACTCCAGTAGCGAAGATGGATTCCATTCGATTGGCCCTTGCCATTGTGGCAACTAAGGGATGGGAAGTCCATCAGATGGATGTGAAGAATGAATTTATTCACGATGATCTCTCTAAGGAGATCTACATGGAGTAGCCCCAGGGATTTATTTAGGACTCATCTTTGGTCTGTCGACTGAAGAAGTCAATTTATGTCCTCAAGGAGGCTCTGAGGGAATGGTATGCCAATATGGACTCCTACATGTTGTCACAGAACTTTTTACATTGTAAATCAGACCCAAATGTCTACATGCTCAGGACGGTTGATTCACTTCTACTTTTAGTTCTGTATGTCGATGATTTGTTGATCATCAAGTGCTCGAAGTCAACGATTGATGTAGTCAAGAGGATTCTACATGACAAGTTTTTGATGACGGACATCGGTCCGCTACACTTCTTCCTTGGAATCTAGATCAGTTAGGATGCATCAGGCATCAAACTATCTCAGGCCAAGTATGCACGAGATCTCCTTGAGAGATTTCACATGGAAGACTGCAAGTCTTCTCTGAATCCTTTCCTATCAAAAGTCAAACTTGAGGATGGCGGGGAGAATCCACTGGTTGACAGCACACTATACAGACAGCTAGTGGGGAGCTTGTTGTATCTCACACACTCCAAACCAGACCTCTCCTATGCAGTTGGCGCAGTTTCCAGGTTCATTAAAGAGCTTCATGAGATACATTGGAAGGCTGCAAAGTGTATCCTTCGATACGTACAGGGAACCATCACCTTTGGGATTCATTATGCAGCAAACTCTACATTAGATCTCATTGGGTTTACTGATTCTGACTGGGCTGGCGATAGAATTGATCGCAAGTCCACATCTGGTTACTCACTCAATCTTGGTTTTGGGCCTATCTGTTGGTCGAGCAAGAGGCAAGATGCCATTGCTCTATATTCAACCTAGGCAGAGTACAGATGGGTAGTTAACATAACCATTCAGGCTATGTGCCTACAACATTTTCTCACTGAGTTGGGCATTCAGTTTCATCGGTCGATCGTCATCTGGTGTGACAACCAGAGCACTCTGAAGTTCTGCAGAGATCTAGTTCAGAGGAAGCGGATGAAACACATCGAGATCCACATGCACTACATTCAGGACTTAGTACACGAGGGGATCATCGACTTATAGTTCTGTCCTTCAGCAGAAAAGATGACAGACATTTTCACCAAAACCTTCACTGAGCAGAAATTCCATTCTCTACGAGGTCGTCTTGGAGTGAAGGACACAGTTGCCTAGCAACTGTAGTTCTTCTTTTTACATACATTGTACCTTGAGGGGGGGGTTTCCCATGAGGTTTTCCCTCTTTCCTCACTTTATTTTCAGTGTATATTTTGTACTTGGGCACCTAACATGGCCTCGTTGTCGGGACCCAATCTTTATTTTGACCATAGTGATGTTTAGGGGGGGTGTTGGAGTTACTTCACACACACCTAGGATTTCTTTTTCCTAATTTCATTCCTTGTTTATTAGTCATAATTAGTCATTATCCAGTCTCCTATATTTTAGGGGAGAATATTCCACCTGGAGAATATTCTCTTTTAGTTGACACTTCAGTTTGACTAGTTGAATTGAGTTTAGATGTTGCATTGGAATCATCACCATGCAACATTGGGATCATCACCATGATAATTCGACCTTGCCTTGGTATCATCACCAGAGTGGCGCATTAGCCTTGATTCCTAGAGTTAACTCATCACTACTCTATGTTCAGTCAGTTAACTGAAGACTAGTTGACTAGTTAACTCAACTAGGTGGCAGTTCACTCCTGTAACTGCTGGTGTGTGTCCAGATCACTCTAGACCACCACAATGGCGCATTGGTTCACATCAAGTCGAACTCATTGAGTTATACAGAGTATATCATGTGTAAATTATTCATTATTCACAACGGTTAATGAGAATTCTTCCATTATTTCTCTCCTTCTTCTTCTTTCTTCTATTCTCTCTGCAAATGTGTGTATCATTGTTTAGCTAGATCTATTATGTGAAGGTTCAACACATTTACATCCTTGTCATGAATTTCATGGGATACATTGTCACTTTCATATGGCCTCTCTATTAGCAACTTTTTCAACCCTTCCATGATCTCCTCTTTTAATCCATTCATCTTAGTATCCATCATCTCTTCCAACTTAGCTTCAGTTGAATCCATCATCCTTTGTAGTTCATATTTTGTTAATGCCATATTTTTTAAATCATCTATGTCCTTGCGCATTTCTTCACATTCATCAAGAGTCCAAGTAGTACTTCTGAGGGCTTATTTGGTGTAGAAGTTCCCTTTTTTGGTGGCATGTTGGCCAAGTATCACTGCAAGGTAGGAATTCCTAATTGGCTTAGGCAGAGGTCCTCACAAACAAGGGAGTGTTAGGTGCTATAGCTCTCTGATATATGTGCAGGTTCCAACAATATTACTCATACCAATATCTCAGGGCACTAACTAAGGAGACTTGACGATGCCCTTAGTCATACTATCTGACTACCCAAGTACTAGAGAGTGATCTCCCCGAGTTTTTTTCTCGATGTACTATAGCGACAAGATGGCCAAATGGTTTACTCGGTTGGTCTCAGGATTATAGGGGTCTCTTGATATACGCCAGGTACGTGGGAGCTCAAATCCATAGTATTTTTTTCTAATGCGCAATTGTTCGGAAGGGGCCTTCCGATATACTCTAGGTACGTGGAAGAACCACACAGTCCCCGAGTTGTAGCGCTAACAAGTAACAACAACTCCTACGTTTAAAGACGTCGGAATATGTGTTTACCTAAAAAACCCTAAGATTCTCCCAAATTTATGTGATACTCCTTTTATCCCACTTTATTCCACTTTTTGAATCACCCCAATTGGAACTTCTAGTCAAAAGATATGCAAATTTCCAAAACAAAAATGCACATTTTAAAACCCTGATTTGGAGAATGTTCTACTAGCTAACCTTTCTTTTGTTGTAGATTTGCAATTTCGGCCCTTCTAAGTATAAAATTTCTACCTGAAGTATCCCGATGTTTCTTATTTCCAACCCCATGGGTTAGACCAATATTGGATTCCCCAATAGAATTTTGTGATAACTTTTCCAAGATGTGTTGATGTTTTTTCCTTTTCAATAGAGTGAAATTGTATGGACTTCCACGTGTCACTGTCTTCAAAACTTGAAATTATTACCATAAAAACTTTGATCTATAACCTAAACAATGGAATAGGTATCACTCAATTTGTATTTTTGTATCTTCATATATAACATTTTTCCCAAGAACATGTGTTTTAGACTGAAATCTGGACCAACCAAAAACCCTAATTTCCTCAGGGAATAAATTTCCGAGTACAATGAATCAAGGGCTGAAATTTGTACACAAGATACTTCACTATTCCTCCTTCATACTATAAAAAATTTAGAACCTAAAACAAAGCCTACAAATACTGGGAGCGAAAATTCCATGAAGATTTGTTTCAGACTAGTTTCAGGACTAGTCAAAAACCCTAACTTGAACAGAATTTATCTCCAAAAATATAAAAATACCAAGATCTGAAATTTGGACCCAAGTTATTTATATATTTCTCCTCTACACCATAGAAATTACACATCATGAAACCTTCCATAAAAAAAAGTTGTAGTGAAAATTCCAAGAAGGCTTGTTTTGAAGAAGCTAGTCCCAAGGATTGTCTAGCTCTGATACCAAATGTTAAGAACCAAATATCAAAAGAGCATAAAAACCTCAGAATAAGTACTCAATGCCTTGAAAAAGAGATAAATTCAGATAATAAGCCTCTTCGAGGGGGAAACCTCCATATACATCATATGAATTCAAAATTGCAAGATGATTCCAAATGAAAATGTCTACTTGGTATATATAGGAGACTAGGAGGTACAATTACAACTAATGGACCCAAGATGACATAAATAAAATAACAATACTAATGTAATATGCCCCAATTAAGGTCTAATGTTCTACAAATTAGGGCTTAACATTCACTACACCTCCTAGGCTCGAATATGTCTATATGAACATTTCCAAGCCCCTCCTAGGCTCTATATGCCTAGAATATCAAGATGAGGAATGTATCCAAACCATAGATTATGAGAATATCCCTTTCAGGTGCAGAAAATGTCACAAGCATGGACATTTGTTTATGGATTTTCCACATAATTCCCCTCCAAGATCAGTGGCTTCCGGTCCTGAAAAATCCAAAGACGGTTTTACCCAAGTCCAAAGGAAATGATGACAGAACCAGAAAAAGACAACCCATGTTCCATCCAAGGATTCATCAACAAGTAATTCTTTTGAGATCTTGAACTAGATCTTAAACTCTCATGCTCTTGATGGGCCCCCTCCATAATCTAGTAAGGAGAATACCCATGGAAAAGATGAAGTAATCCCAAAGCCAATATTGGAGCAGATCATCCCCACTTCGAGTGTGGATCCCTTGGAAGACAATAAATCTAGTGCGTCTTGAAGAATCTTATCGTAAGTAGGAACTGCAATCCATCCCCTCAAACCATCTTCAAAAAGTTCATAAAGTTTATCTGAATTCCACCGTAGGTTCCACCTCCATATCTGGAGGGGAGCTTGGCATCTATCTGGATCCAAGCAAAGAACCACGCAAATCATCAAAAGAAGAAAGAATATGAGGCATAAATTCCACCTGGCAACTCATTCGGGAGGTAGGCAGTCATATGATTAATTCCAGACATATCCAAAATCTCATTGAGAGATTTTTTCCTATCTCCCCTCCATATTCCTCATGAATATTGTATCATGGAATATTAGAGGCCTCAGTAGGAGGACCAAGAAACACATCCTTCAAAACGATATCATAGCAGAGAATCTGTACATATTATTGCTACATGAGACAAAGTGTGTAGATGCAGTTGTTGAAAGAATTATTTCCATTTGTTGTAAGAAAAGAAACTATGTGTATAATGATTCAAGAAGAGCGGCAGGAGGGATTGTAATCCTATGGAACCGATCCACTTTAATTATTGACAATTTTTACTCTACCAAATGGACTATCACATCATCTTATAGGGAAATTGGCTCTAATAAAGAAGGGGTTATCAGTAATGGCTATGGCCCGCAAACACCCATAGAGAAAGGAGTTTTTCTGAACAGTTTAGAAGACCCGGGTGAACTTGTTTGGAATACGCATTAGATCTTAGGAGAGAATTTCAATATTATTCTCTCCCTGGAAGAAAAGTGTGGTGGTCAGCGACGATTGGAAAATGATAGCGATGGATTCAAAAATGTGATCGACTCTCTCTAATTAATCGATATGGAAAATGTAAATGGAGTCTACACCTAAACGAATAAGCGATCTAGATCCCATCAAGTCACCTGAAAGCTAGATAGATTTCTCATATTAGAACTGTTAAAGTTGGATGGCCTTCTCATGGAAGCCAAAATTCTCCCTATGACTGGCTCGGATCATTGGCCCATACATTTATGGATTGATATTGTCAGTTCTCCTCGGAGAAAACCCTATAGGTTTTAAAATTTATGGTTATCCCATCCATATTTTCAGGAGAATGTTCAAACCTAGTGGGAGGATGTAATTATTTCTCATAGGACCTTAATGTATAGATTTCAACAAAAATTAAAAAAACTTCAAGGAACATCTAAAAGAGTGGAATAAGAGTGTCTTTGGAAACATTTTTCAAGATCATAGAGACTTAGAACAACGCATGAAGGAGGTACAACAACAAATCATCACACAGGGCAGCACAACACCATTACAAGAAGAAGAGATGCAGTTAAAAAGACAGATAGACAATAGATATGCACAGGATGAAATCTTCTGGCGCCATAAATATAAAGTCCAATGGCTTAAAGAAGGTGACAATAACTCAAAATTCTTCCACCTCTCAAGTATCCAACGTCGGCATATCAACAGCGTTACTCGGATGGAAAATGACCAAGTGCAGTAAATAATGGATCGTGAGGGCATGGAACGGGAACTTCTCAACTTTTTATAAGGATCTTCTTTTCTCACAGATCCTTTTCCAGACAGGTCCTTAGCAATTGACAAAATTGTTAGAAAATAAAGAGATGTGCTCATTTTTTTTTCATAGAAAATATAGCAATATTTTCACCTAACCATAGCCACAAAGGCCACTTCCGAGCAAGCTCATAGATGGATAATCTTATTGTATTAACTATAGGTCTGAGGGGAGTTCCTTCTTTGTGGATTTTTGGTAGACCACAAATTCTCAGGGTGATTTCAGTGTTGGGTAGCAATCTCTTTTTCGTCCTCTCATCTAGGCTGGAGTTGTTGATCTAGGCTGGAGTTGTTGATGGCTTTTTTCACTTCCCTTGTGATCTTTTTAATGGGGTTGTTCTGGATCTTTTTATAACTACCACATGATAGGTGTTCGTTCATTTTTGTGATATAGTCTTCTCGGTTCGTGATAACGGTGGCGCCCCCTTTGTCTGCTCTGAGAATTACTAAGTTAGTGTTGTTTCGGAGGTTTTTTAGGGCTATGCGTTCCTCTGCTAACGTTGTTTTTTCGGGGTTTTGATTTTCTGAGTATAACTGCGCAATATTGTCTAGTTGGGTCCTTATCTTCTTCTGCTAAGGTCTTGATGCTGTCTTCTATGCAGCAGATTAGGTTATCGATTGGGATGGAGGAGGGAGAGACTGCGAAATTTAAACCTTTCTCTAGTACGCTGAGTTCGGAATGGATCAGTTCATGGGAGGAAAGGTTTACGACTTTCTTGGCATTGCTGGTGTCTGCACTATCTTTCCTGTTGAGGATTCGTTCGAATTTTATACCATGCATGGCCCGAGCTATTCTCTCCACGTTCTCAGCCTTCAACGCAGCTAACGCGTCCACCTTTTTCCACAATTTTGGATGCATGGCGTGAGCCAACTTCAAGTGCAATCGGAGGGCGGTTATAGACAGGGATTCTAGCATGCATCTGCTTCTCTTAATTTCGCCTTTGACTATAGATTTACATAATGCATGGAATGCATTTTTATTAAATTTATTTTTAATTATGTGTTCAATGCATGCGAATTTAGGTAGGATGTTGTTTTTTCGCCAGCGTTTCAGGAAGTCTAAGTCTGTTGCCCTTCTCTTGATTTTTACTGTGAGCTTTTCAAGTTTASGAACTTCATCTAGAATCTCTCTTTCTTGCAGGGACGTAATCTGATGGTTAAGGTTTCTGTGRTGAGAGTTTTGTTTAGAATAGATTGGAAGAACCACAATATTATCTATTATTTGTCAACGTTTCGGATCCATAGGAGGATCCATTTTTARGACAAAATAACATGAGGGAAAATGCAAGAGATAAACCCTAATTAATACTACTTGGTTGAGTGTAATAAACCTAGAAAGACARCTCACWGAAAATCTTAGGGTTTACTACAAAAATTTTCATATTAAATTGTTAAAAACAAGTTGATTTTAATTTTATAATTTAATTAGTATATTATARTAATGTTATAAGCTAGTTTTTAAGTTAATGAGGRAAAATGCAAGAGATAAACCCTAATTAATACTACTTGGTTGAGTGTAATAAACCTAGAGAGACAGCTCACCGAAAATCTTAGGGTTTACTAMAAAAAWTTTCATATTAAATTGTTAAAAACAAGTTGATTTTAATTTTATAATTTAATTAGTATATTATAGTAATGTTATAAGCTAGTTTTTAAGTTAATTTAAGGTCTGATTTTAATTACTTTAGAGGTATTAATAATAAGATTTATTAGTGTTATAGTTTGCAGAGGTATTAATAATAAGATTTATTAGTGTTATAGTTTGGTTTAATTTATAATTAAATAAAATGGCAATAAATATTAATTTATTATTTTACCTTAAGAACTATGTTGTATGTTGGTTATTAGTTTTTTAAAAAGGTTTGAATTAGTTTGTTAGAGGTAATATTATTATTATTAATGATTTCTTACTATTTAGGGTTTAGTTTTAGAATTAATTTAATGGTGGTTATAAGTATTCTAGGATTATTAATAGGTGAAAATAAGTATTCTAGGAATACTAATAAGTAAAATTAGTTTAGTTAATTAATTAGTTTAATTTTAATTTATAATAGTAAAGGGTAGAAATTGGGTTAAAACCTATTAATAAACCCTAACAATGGTACAAGTTGATTAAGTCCTAGGGATCAGGTTGGTGATATCTTCTTTCTCGAACAAGCGCGATCCAACTATCGCTAATGTCCAAACCGTTGTCTTTGTTTAGATTGTTGGGATTCTTAATGATTTCAATTGCTTCTTTAATTCATCGTTTAAGGAGGTAGTCTTCTTTTGCTAGGATTTTGGTGTCTTCTAAGCGTTTGTGATGCTTTGTTGTGAAAGAATGTTCTACTAAGGCTAAGGTGCAGGTTCGTGCATTCCTAACATTAGCACCATGCTCTTTAATCCTAGTGTGAAAAGAGCGGTTGGTTTCTCCAATGTAGCATTTGCCACACAAACATTCTATTATGTATACTCCTTTGTAATTGAGTTGGTCTGGTTTGTCTTTAACTGATCTCATTTTCTGTTTGATGGTATCAAGCAGTTTGAAACAGGTTTTAATTTCTTTCCTCTTCCGGATTTTTGCAATTTTATCAGTAACTCCTTGGATATAAGGGAGGTAGGCAGTCGGGTTCTGGGATTGGTTGTTTCGTTGTTGAGGTCTATTGCTTTCTCTTTCTAGGGCTTTCTTTATTGTGTTCTTAATCTCTTTGTCTTTGTAACCTATGTTTTTGAAAAGTTTGTGAAGTTGATTCTTCTCTTGTTCTAGGTGTTCTTTATCTGAGATTCTAATGGCTCTTGTGGATAAGGTGTTAAGAACTCCTAATTTTTGGTTGGGGTGGTGATGGGAACTAGTGTGAAGGTATTTTTTGGTGTGGGTCTTTTTTATGTAGATTGAATTTCCTAGTTTTTTGTCTTCTTTCCTATTGATTAGTATGTCTAGGAAAGGGATGTTTCCCTTATCTTCGAGTTCCATTGTGAATTTGATGTCATCAGATAGACTATTAAGATGTTGGAAGAATTTATCTAGCTCTTCTTTCCCATGGGGCCAGAGTATATTAGTATCATCGACATAACGTTTCCATCTTAGAGGTTTTAGGGGATAGGAATCTAGGGCTTTCTTCTCAAAGTGTTTCATGTAAAGGTTGGCAACTATGGGGGAAAGTGGAGAGCCCATTGCTACGCCACTAGTTTGTTCATAAAATTCTCCTTGATAGCTGAAAAATGTAGAACGAAGACATACCTCAACTAGTTTCGTTGTTTGAGGATTAGCTACTTCTTTGACAACCATGATTGCTTCATTAAGATGGATCGTGTTGTGGATCCAAAACATCGACAAATAATAGACAATATTGTGGTTCTTCCGATCTATTTTGAACAAAACTCTCACCACAGAAACCTTAACCATCAGAATTAAAGATTAATTATTTTATTGAGCCGACATGTCTTCTAGGGTTTCTACACATCTGTTTAGGGTTTCTCTTGCTTCCTAGAATATTCTAGTCTCGTCAAAGGTTACACATAGAGGTTAATACCTCTCGCAACTACCACAATATCAAAAATCCCTCCTAGCTAGGGAGTTATTAAATGCAATGGTCTTGATAAAAAACAGACCATTCAATCGGTAGCATCATCATAGCCACATAGGTTATCTCATGATCACGTATATCAACTCACGAGCAACATCATCACTATCAGCATCATCTCTCAAAGACATACTCCATCTAAGTAATTGAGCATGATGCTGAAAAGTCACTCACTCCACAGAGTGATACAAGAACCATTCTTCTAATTTGGACATATGTCCTAAGAGAATAATTATTCCAACAGATGTTGGAAGTCATGCCATGGGCTATAAGGAATATTCTTCTAATCTGGACATACGTACTAGAAGAATGATTGTCCTGGACCATTTTCCCTCTGGTCAATACTGTGAACTCGAGGAAAATGTATGTCATGTACCAATCTTTCCACTCTGATCACTATTGTGAACTCAAGGAGACAGACCATTCTTCTAATCCAGACATATGTCCTAGAATAATAGTTGTCCATGGTACATCAACAATCTGTCAACATGGACCATTCTCCACAATGAGAATGTCTATCCACCATGAATTTGTCCTGCCTGGACCATTCTCCGCCTGGAGAATGTCTGCCCATCAACACAATAACTATCCATCTAGTTGGAAATAATATCCAACACTAGTGGTACTCTCCATGGAAATCAGAACAATTCCATCCAATAGAACACAAATGTGTCTATCCATAGTAGTACATAACTACTACCCAATGGTACACAACCACTCCTAGTAGCACATGGCTACTAACTAGTGACACACAGTCACTATCAGTGGATCACATCCACCACAATAGCATACAACCATTTTCCAGAGACATACAATATCCACAACAATCATATCATTGTTATAACCCTAAATTTCTCTACACATGCATACCTGGCCTTTGGCACTCTTACTTGCATTTTTTTCCAAAGCACTATTGAGTTGCTCTTCTAAAAAAACAATTTTTTGAATATGTACGCACCCTGCACCACTACTTCTTATGTACATATGCTTTATGCACCACTACAGCTCGCATACATACGCATGATGCACCATTACAGCCCGTGTATACTTGCAAAAGTTGCAAAAAATAAAAAGTTGCAAGGAATTCATTGAGATTACGGGCTATTGGGTAGTTTTCCAACTAATCCACCATCCATAGCCCATCACCCAGCCAAATAACCATCATTTTGTCATATAAAAAGAGGTGTTGGGGTATCATTTTACATCTATACATAATAATAGTGAAACTCTTCCTGTTTCACATCCCCTCCTTGCCCAAGTTATTGCAGCCCTTTTGTGAGAATTGCCTCAGCATTTCCCCATTATCGCTTCTTCCTCCATCAGAACCCATTCACTTCCCAAGAAGAGATCAGAAGGTTGAGAGGAGAAGCCATACAAAGGTGCACTTGGAGCTTGGTGAAGAGGATCCTGGACCAGGTTGATTGTAAAGGTATAATCATTGTGTTATTAATAAAATAATTACTTTTCCTGTCCCAAATCATGATGTATTGAATGATTTTATTGGTTTATGTTTTGACATTCTAACAT
This sequence comes from Picea engelmannii, assembly GCA_009831015.1. Classification (NCBI taxonomy): domain Eukaryota; kingdom Viridiplantae; phylum Streptophyta; class Pinopsida; order Pinales; family Pinaceae; genus Picea; species Picea engelmannii. The sequence continues at coordinate 335,560 of ML776700.1, forward strand.
CTAACCCTAATTTGTATATGAAATAGCATGCTTGTAGTTTTTTTTGTTTGTCTATATTTCAATGCAGGTCAGCCCTGGGAGGAGGCGTGCAGTCAACAAAACTTTCAAGCGTGAGGGGATCATCACTGGACGTGGAGTAGAGGTATAGTTATCCAATATCCGTCATCTTTGCTTTTCTTGTATGAGTTTTGGTATGTTTGGGGTAGTTTAGAGAAGTAGTTGACTTTTAGACGGTTAATTAATCTGCCTACATTCTAAACCTTGGTTTAGTCATAGGAGGGGGTTTCCCCACTAGCAGAACTGGCGACCATGTTGGGAAAGCCTTTAGGGTTTTTTAGGGGATTTTGGGTTGTCTGGTTGGTTTTTCATCCTTTCGAGTTTATGTTGATCCTTCTGAGTCTTTTAAGGGATTCTGGTCACCTTTAGGTGCTATACCAGTTCTCCCTACCCTATAAGACTGTATGTTTCTTTCTTTTTTTAAAGAAATACAAAGGTGTGCATGCCCTACTTTGGGTCAACTCGCATACATACGTACTCTGATCAGTAAACAGCCCGCATACATATGCAGGTTGCTAAAGCAACAGCAGCGTATTTGGTTCAAGAAAAAAAAATTAAAGAAAGAAGCAGCCAACCTCTTTCATGATTGAGGTTTATACTTCTCGTGGTTTCTTGACAGAGTTCAGAGTCTTTGTTTTTATAGCCATAGATTGGGTTAGAATTCAGTTTACTTGTCTTTTTGAAGTTTCTTGTGTTTACTTCTAAAAGGGTTTTAAGCAAGTCTTTGAATTATTGATCTGTCTGTTTGGTTTCTTTAGTGAATCCTTGCAATCCGCAGTGGGCCAAATATCTCTTTCAGTCTTGTATGGTTGTTCTTTTTACCCCTTTCATTTACTTTGAAAAAAGAGAAAAATTATTAATTTCAATTTTTCTGTTTAAAGAAATTTTCAAAAACAAAAATGATTTTTCATTTTCAGTTTGGTAAAGTAGTTGGTGTTAGTTATTTTACTAGAAAGGAAAAAGAGTTCATTTTTTAAGTTCTTTACTAATTTCTTGAAACTTAAGTAGCTTGTAGTTAAGCGAAATTTCGTTTTAGGTCTTCTTTTTAAAGATCTTGAAAAAGTTAGTTAAAAAAAAGTTGGTTACAAAGAGTTAGTTTTAAATCTTTCCTTTTGACTAGAAGTAATTTTGCTTTCAGAGTTTCATCTTTTTCTCCTCTTTTCATCTCTCATAACATCACTAGTTTCATCGCCATATCCTTTGAGTAAAACAAGCCATTAAAACAAACACTAAATCTAAAATTAAGTAGACTTTTATGTTTTTAGGGTCAACCAACTAGTTTAGGGTTAGGGCCTTGAATTAGGTTGGAGAGGAAACTCTTCAAGGCCGTTAAACAAACATTGGAGTCAGAGCTAGGGAGTGTTAAAGTCTAGTGAGGTAAAATTTATC
>ML776700.1:338316-363962 GCA_009831015.1 Picea engelmannii
CGACGGGCCCTCCATTTTCATATGGGATGCATGGCTTAGATTTAAACTCGGTCATTACCTATTGCACCTTACAGACCATGGTATGGGGGAAGGGATCTCAAACGCTCCCATGCAAGGGTCTACTGGGGGCACTTCATTCCCCTTAAATGTTATCCCTTATGGTGCGGGTCATATAACTCCTCCATCCCCTTCGCTCGATGGTGCTTTCTAGCAACCCATCGAGTCAAATGCTAACTATATTTTTTTGGAGCATGAAGTTTAGGAACTTCATCTTACACTATGCCAGTGGGATCCATGTCATTCTCTTTGTTCTGTTCATTTGGTAATAACACTTTTTCTTCATTTTTCATCTTGACTAGGGGAAACACTGGTTTTGGGCAACATAATCCTATGCAGGGTACTATTCCTACACAAGGGGAAAGTAAAGGAGTTTTCTCCTAACAAGGACTTTGGAATCCTTGGCAAGGACCAGTTCCGTCGCAAGGGATGTCGGTCGGGGGAAACCCCTTCCATGGTCAATGGAATCCTAGGAAAGGCTCAGTACCTATGCCCATCGGATCGGTTGGGGGCATCCCCTTACAAAATCCTTGGAACACAATGCAGGGAGAAATCCCTGCCCAACCCACATCGTCCAATTACAGGAATCAGTCGATGATATCCCAACAAATGCAGTTTCCATACGTTGGTCAAGGCCACGGTTTCTACCAAAACCCTGGCCAGCAACCCAACTTTTCTTGGCAACCTGGTGCTAGTCAAACCCCAGGCCCCCTTTTTCCTATACATAGTACCCAACCCAAACTACCATTTCTGGAAATGCTACATCTGCCAAACTTGTCAAGGTTGCTTAACGACCCTATTTGTCACGATCCGCGTTGGCCCCCCATGCCAACTAAGTTTCCCTCGGATATTCCAAAATTCGAAGGCAATCCTGGTGAAGACCTGGGTGATTACGTGACAACCTTCCACTTATGGTGCTCGTCAAACTCGTTGCGAGACTACTCTATAAAGTTGTTCCTTTTTCAACGCACTCTTATCGAGGGTGCTGTGAAATGGTATATTGAGCTCAACCACTCAAGGTATTCTTACTTTAGCGACTTGGTGATGGTATTTCTAAACCATTTCCAACTACTCGTGAGATAAGATTTTAGCACCGAGTTGCTGGCCAACTTTGAGCATACTAAAGCCGACCATATCTCAGATCACATCCGAGAATGGTGACATCGGAAGAGCTTGATTAAGGTTCAGGTCCCACCATCTTTCTTGCTAGAGTGGTTCCTGAAGTCTTTGGTACCAATTTTATCCAAGGATGTTCCAACTTCGGGAGTGTTTTTAGAGGAGGAGACGATAATGAGATCGCAATAGCTTGAACTGATTTACTCTCAATCTGGCTTACTTTATGATATCTTTCAAGATGCACCATGTTCCATACTCAACAAGGCCAAAAAAAAGTCTAGACCACATGTTGATGGTATAGTGGGTTCAGCACAATGAAATTCCATTGATTTGTTGTCAAATCAATTGCAACAATTGTTGATACAATAGATGGCGGCCAGCCAGACCTCCAGTTCGGTAGTTTCCCCTACCCAAACATTGGGCGTACACAGTGTGCAGTCGACGAACTCGAAGGCCAACCAGCAGCCTGAAGGAAAGAAAAAACAATAGAACAAGAAGGGTAAATGGGACAAAAAGGCTAATAATAATGTTGGCGGGGGAAACACAGAGAAGAGAAATTCGAAGTATCTGTGTAACCTTTGCATGGAGGACCACCCAACTTACTTACTCCCTCGACTTGAAGAGGCCCAAAAGATATTGGCACAACAACAATCTGTTATGTTGATGAACCCATTTCCACATGGGCAAAACATGGTTCAAGCCTCAACATATTTGAGTGCGGAAGGGGGCAGTCAGGGAACCCCCGCGTCTACTAGAAATACCTCAGTCCCAAATGTTTACATCTTAAAAGGTGACGCTCATATAGCGACTAGGACCCAAGATTATGGAATGTCAGAATCTGTCAAAAAGGGTAAAGAAGACACAAACCCATCAGTTCATCTCCATATTGAGAAGATAATGGGAGAAACAATGACACGCATCCCCAAAGGTGCGTTCAAGAAAGATTCTCATAATCTGAATGCGAGGGTTGCCCAGAACTACTCTTTTGTGGAAGATTTGGCACAAACCCCTTAAGTGATGTTCACTTTGGAGGTCCTCCAAAGATTCCCTTCACAAAGAAAGGCTTTGTTATCCGCCTTGGGATCTGCAGAGACTTGTAACCAGGGAGCGATCATTCTCGATGCAACCAACTTGAAACCTCGTCTTCCTTACCACGTTTCGTTTCAGATAGTAGTGTCTTACACCACGGAATATTTTACTCGAAATATATTTCGTACGGTAGTTGATGAGGGAACATCGACTTGCATCATTTCATTGGCGTGTTGGAAGGCCATTGGCCAACCCTTTTTGTCTCTGTCACCTACATTGCTTACGACATTCGACAGTTGTTCATTCATACCACATGGAATCATTCCTTCTTTCCCCGTGCAATTAGGAGGGAAGACCATCTACGTCGAAGTTGAAGTGGTCAATGCGCCTCTTGACTACAACCTTTTTTTAGGAAGGAGTTTGAACTATGCAATGCCTGCAGTGGTCGCCACAGTTTTTTGGGTCTTGTTGTTTCCACACGAGGGTTGAATCGTGACCATTGACTAGTTGTCCTTCTCCCGTCTTGGCCCTTCATTGGGGGAATCCACGGTCCCAATGATTAATAACCCTCAGCCAGGCACCTTCAACGTAGGTTTTGGTTTGTGTCCATCACTGATGAGTACTTTTGATTACCCTCCTCCTTCTGGCAATGTCAAACTCATATCGGCTGCCCCCGACTGGCCTAGGGCTGAAATTTTTCAAATGTCGTCATTCCGAATGACTTATTTTCACGATCCGTTGAATCTTCCTTCCCCATCAGCCTTGATGGAAGGGACAAAGAATTCTAGCATGGCCATGCCCTTCTCTGTGGCATAATTTATGTACAACATTGTCCAGGAAGCTTCGGTCAACTCTGATCTGACTCCCACATAGGATTTAGATCCATTTCTCAAGCCTATTTTAGCTCAAGGTTACTTTTCCACTACAAATTTTTTAGACCTGGTCTTTCCCTCAGATGAGGCGATTCTTGAGGCATTGACTGGTCGAGATAGACCCTGGGATGATCTCCATCACAGATCTCACTTCCTCCCAGAATTAAGAAGAATAGAGGCAGGTGATTTGTGTTAACTATGATTGAAGATAGGTCTTGTCCTATTAATCCTCTCGCTACGCACGCAGTTTATGCCTAGGGTAATATGGCGAGTATCATTGAAATGATCCCTATAGATATCTTCATAACTCCTGGCATCATGGAGAATGTTTTCGTCAGGGCACACTGCTCCCCCAAAGAGATTCAAATTTATACAAAGTTATTTAAGGAATTTCGCGACGTTTTTGCATGGTCTTACGAGGAAATTTCAAGCATTGATCCAAGAATCATAGAACATGAGATAACGACGTATCCTGATGCCAAACCAGTCTGATAGAATCTTTGTATGGTGAATCCTTGGAAAGTGACAGCAATTAAGGATGAAGTAGAGAAATTTCTTAAAGCCAATTTTATCTACCCCGTACAATTGATAGAATGGGTGTCAAATCATGTTTCAGTTAACAAAAAATAGGGTACAATTCATGTTTGCATGGACTTTCGTGACTTGAACAAGGCCTATCCGAAAGATAATTTTCCCACCCCATTCATTGATCATATTGTCGATGAATGTGTAGGTTGTGAGGTATTTTCATTCATGGATGGTTTTTCAAGATATAACCAGATTTAGATCAAACCTGAAGACCAGCATAAAACAGCTTTTATTTGTCCTTGGGGCACATTTGCATATCGTAAGATGCCTCTTGGCCTAAATAATGTTGCAGCCACTTTTCAGTGGGCCATGTCTTTTTCTTTCCACAACCTTAGACATATAGTTGAGGCTTATCTTGATGATCTAGCATCACGCTCTCGCAAGAGATTTGATCATCCCACACACCTCTGACTAATATTCGAATGATGTCGCTACTATTAGATTCACTTGAATCCTAACAAGTGCAGTTTTTGTGTGACGTCGAGTCGTCTCTTAGGTTTCATTTTTTTGACAATAGGGATCATGGTCGATCGTCTTAAGGTTGAGGCGATAGTTCAATTGCCTCCCCCGTGCACAATACCCCAGCTTCAGAGCTTATAGAGGAAAGCAAACTTTCTTCGACGTTTTTTCATAAACTACGTCGAGATCACTAAAGGGTTCATACGTCTATTGAAAAATGGATTCCCCTTCTATTGGGACGAAGTCACTCATTGCTCTTTTGAAGCATTAAAACATGCCCTTACATCTGCCCCTCTACTCCAGCCTCCCGATTATAATAGAGATTTATTGTTGTACTTGGTCGTTGCAAAGTCGACCATCAACATGGTCTTGGTTCAGGAGGACGATCTGCTCGAGGAGAATGTTATTTATTATATGATTCGAGGCCTAGTTGGGCTAGAAGTCAACTATTCCCATGTTGAGAAGCTTGCTTTGGCAGCAGTGCATGATGTCCAATGGTTTTGTCATTATATTCTGCTTCGCAAGACTACCATCATTGTCATTGTGAACCCCTTTCAATATGTGTTGACATGACAAGTAATTGGTGAAAAGATCAGTAGATGGATTGTAGTCCTTTGGGAATTTAACTTGTATTTTGTCTCCCCGAAATCCAAAAAGTCAATGGTCTTTGCGGAACTTATTTCGAAGCTTTCGGTTGAATCTAGTGATGTTACGCTCGAAGAATTGCCTATTAAAGGAGATCTTTTCTAATCACATCTTCGGACCTCTGGTATGGAGATATACTATTCTATATCCAAAATTTTAAGTGCCATGCTTCTACTTGCCGCAATGAGCATCGACGAATTCACTGTCAGACATGAAACTATCTCATACTCAATGACACTTCGTATCGTCAAGGTGTAGATTGCATTCTTCATCGGTGCCTTATACACGAGGAAGCATAGCTTGTTCTTAACGACTGCCACACTAGAGCATGTGGTGGTCATTTTTTTGGGTTAGAAACAGCCCAAAATATTCTATGTGTCGATTACTTTTGGCCTACGTTAATCAAATATTCCGTTGAGTCGGTCAAGAAGTGCCACCCGTGTCAGATATTCTCTCGGAAGATGAGGGCACATCCTGCTCCCATTTTTCACATCATCGTTGTTGGTCCCTTCACTAAGTGGGGGATTGGTTTTACTACATGCCACCCGACGTCATCTAGGGGGCATCATTATATCATCATAGCAGTAGACTAATTCACAAAGTGGGTTGAGTCTATGCCAACGTTTAACAATGATGGAGAAACATCGGCTCTCTTCATTTTTAACCAGATAGTAGCAAGGTTCAGCATCCCGAAGGAGATTTTCACTGACCATGGCAGTCACTTCCAAAATAAAATGATGTCCGAGTTAACATCAAATATTGGTTTGAGGCAAGAAAATTCATCACCCTACTACCCACAAGAGAATGGTCGGGTAGAAGCTATGAATAAGTATCTCAATACTATTCTTCAATGGACGATCAATTCTACCAATTCAAATTGGCATTTGATGTTCTACTTGGCGTTTTGGGCCTACCGAAAATCTATAAAGACGGCCACCAGTTTCTCACATTTTTAACTCGTATACGGGTTGGAAGAAGTCTTGCCTATTGAGTGCCATATCTCATCTTTAAAATTGGCAGTGGAGCTACTGCCAGACACTTCACTGGTTGAGGAACGCCTATTATATCTCGAGCAACTCTATGAGCAACGTCGTGATGCAGCCTCAACTAATGAGGCTCATAAGCAATGAGTCAAGTGTCAATATTATCATTTTGTTCGTCCTCGTATTTTCTCTAAAGGTTATCTTGTCCTGGTCTATGATCAAGACAAGGATCCCCTGGGGGCAGGCAATTTCAAACCCATGTGGTTCAGACCTTTCATCATGAAAGAGGTCTTAAAGAAGGGCACTTACCATCTGGTTGACTTTGAGGGAAATTCCTTGGTGGATCCTATAAATGGTCTCTACCTCAAGAAGTATTACTCTTAGGTTGGTCACCTGGGTGACTTATTGTACATATGTATAGTTCTTATACAGTTTTTTTTCTTTTCTGCTTTATGTATGTGTCATTATTTATGTCATTTTTTTCACTGTGGAAGATGTCAAGTGAATAGGAGGTGTTCTTTGGGTTCGTAGATGGCGCTAGCCGACACACTCGAAGGCTTGCTTCCACATCTTGGGTGATTTTCACACCTGAATAAGAAATATCATGATACAAACTGAGTCATCTGGGCCATTCTTCCACTCACATCTATGATATATGGAAGAGCATCTACCCTCATAAATTAAAACATCATCCATGGGCTATCTATACTATTCTTCCCAATCATAGAATAATAAATTTCCCTAATTTCTGAGCCTATACCATTCACCTAACTGGGCCATTCATGTGGCACTAATCATAGTGCAACCTAGAGAGAATGAGTCTTCCTTAGGGAATTCCTATCCCTGATTTTTGAACTTGGACCATTCACCTAACTGGGCCATTCCTTTGGCATTAATCATAGTGCAACCTGGAGAGAATGAGTCTGCCTTAGGGAATGATTGTCTGGACCATTTCTATGGAAACGACTGTCCTGCACCAACCTCTAAAACAGACCATTCTTTGAAATTGCACATAATTGTGAACTTTGAAAGAATGGTTTCCCAGCAAGGCGGACCATTCTACTTGACCACTACTCAGAGTGACTTCCAAGAAGAATGATTGTCCTAGACCATTCCCCCACACTTGCCACAAGGGGAATCATTTTCTATAGTACATCAGCAATCTATCAGACCATTTTCATTACAAAAATGATTGTCCGATCTGGACCATTTTTCTTAACTGGAAAATGATTGTCTGTCAGAAATATCGAACCACTTTCCGAACTGCAAAGGAAATACCCAACCTGGACCATTTTTCGAACTGGAAAATGACTATCCATAAATCAATAACATATCAGTGCTCCCTCCCAACCTGGGAGTAATCACTTTCTTTTTCAATAAGGAATTCATATCCACGAGCCCTAGCTTGTCCCTTAAGTATGCAAACTTTTCATCTTGGACAGAGACTTTACCAAAATATATGTTATCTTCTCATCTGTGGAGATATACTAGAGAAATTCTTCTCCCCTCTGGACTTTATCACAGAGAAAATAATGTTTGATCTCAATGTGATTTGACCTGTGATGGAAAATCGGTTTCTCTAAAGGCTTCACACAGCTCCAATCATCACAATATATCATGGTTGAATCCATCACCCGATCAGACAGTCCATAAACCAACTTACGGAGCCACACTGCTTCCATACAAGCATCACAAGCTGAAATATACTATTCTCTTGCAGTGTTGAGTGAAACAGACTTTTGTTTCCTGCTATCCCATGACATCGTGGCAAAGCTCAAACTGAAACATATCCAATTATTACTTCTTCTGTCATCTGCACTCCCTACCCAATCTGAATAGATAAATACATGCAGTTGTATATCATAACTCAAACGTCCCATAAAGAAAGTATCCAACTGAGTATTCTCCAAATACATTAACGAGCCAATCAATTGTTGAGACAGAGATGGGTCTACTGGATCAGAGTCTCTCAACTTCTTCAGATTTGTCATCATGGGAGTTTGCATTGGATTTTCAATCCATCATCTAGGACTTATGAATAACCATTTCAATATACTTCCTCTACCATAGGAAGTTTTCACCACACTTTTGTTGTACATGAGAGACTTTGCACCAAGTTTGCTTGAAACCATACAAGGTCTTCTTCCATCTGCATACAAGGGTCTCTTTCTGGTATACCTAAAAACCTTCAGGTTTCTCTACATACACTTCTTCTTCAATTACTCTGTTGAGAAGAACACTCTTTACATTCATCTGATGTAAACTCCAACCCATGGATATTGTAGGAGATATAATGACTCAGGTAGAGGTATATTTGTTTACTAGAACAAGTTGTCATCGTAGTCTTCTCCCTCCTACTAGGAGAACCCTCGAGCCCTGAGTCTCACCTTATATATATCAATTCTTAAGTATTTTTCACAATTTCTCACATACATTGTTCTTCATCACAACTTCCTTCCATTCCTTCTGCTTCACTGCTTCTAGTGGGCTCAAACTGGTTCAATTGGTTGTTCTGACTTTTCTTTCTTTCTTGGAATCTTCATGTTCTTGCTCATGTTTCTCTTCAATGTTGGATTCCATGGAATATTCTATAGATTACATGCCCTTATTTCCTAAAGGCTCCAACCTTCCACCATAGGAACATAAATGTAGATGGAAAACCAAGTATATTCAAGGCTTATTTTCAAAGAAGACTTATTCTAGAGTCAAACTGAACACGTGTTGCTTATCATGGCTTCTACTTCCAATGAAGAACATGGATAGATACTTCATAGTATTTATGGATTCTTGTTTAATGGATCATATCGTTGGGGATTGGCTCTCTCCTAATCCCGGATTCATGCCTGAATGAGAAATATGCATGCTCTTCTTTTGGAATTTTGGGATCATCTCACTCCATCTGAGAGAGTCCATGCTTGCGGTTGTTGCATATCTCTTTCCTTTCTACAAAGTGTCACAAGCATTTTATGGTTTCCTTTTTATTTATGACTTCCTTTGATTCTGACTCCTCTGAGTCTCTTTAAGTTTGTTTCTATATGTTCTGATTTTTTCCCTTCTGTAAGTTATGTCACCTTTATAAACTTCTTCTATGATAGCTTCCGCAAGAATTGTTCAACAAACATATTTTACAAGGGTGCCTGAAACAAGAACAACAAGAGAAAACAAGAAATATCTATCTAGAGGAGATGTTTGTTTAACTTGTGAACAAGTACTATAAGCATCTATATCAATAGACCTTTCAAAGACTGCTTTCACAATTTGTAATGTAGCAACTATCATCCTTGATATACACAAATTTGAAGCTTAACAATTTAATCAAACCTAGAACCTGAAGCCTCAACTTCTATAGAGGATGTGTTTATTCCTTTGAATGCACTGAATCCAATATTTCATCTTGGAAAAGGTCTCTAATACTTTTCCTGCAAACAAACTCATGTTTTTCTAGATGATATAACTTGGATAGCATATACAAGTGCATACCTTTGAAGTCTTGTAGCATTGTCCAGCTTGTCTTCCAATATGAAACTAGATACCATCTTGACAAGAAGAGATTAGATTCAATGATTAGAACAAGCTAGAAACTCTAAAATTTCAACTTTGACCACATAATCAATTTGACGAGAAGTCAACCTTTGACTTTGACTTTAACTAGCCAAACTTCGACTCTGACTTTGACCAAAAATTCAAACTTGACATTTTTTCTAGTTGAGGGTACCAAGAGGTGTGTTAGGATAGGGCACAATAGGATCTCAAGGAATTAGGTCAAATGTGTCATCATAAGTGCTTGAACATAAGGGTTAGGGTTTTTTGCAGCTGCATAATCATAAAACCTAGCTACCGATGTAACTAGTGTCATAACGAGCTTAACAAATAACTGCCCAATCTGTCTTCTAGTGGTTAGACTATATGAAGATAGTGTGGGCCCATAACCTTTTAGAAAATAAAGATATGTGCTCATTTTTCATAGACAATATAGCAATATTGTCACCCAACCATAGGCACAAAGGCCACCCCCGAGCACCTTAACCTTGACAGACAGAATAATTCTGGAAGCAGACCAATAGCCAACTAAGGTAGTGCACCTTTCTCCAAGGCTAGCGCACCGAGAAAGAATAACCAAAGACCAAGAAGAAATTCCAAACCATAACCAAGAGAAATTCCAACCAAAAACCAAAATCCCAGTTGCAGCAGCTATAGTTGCACTCCCTCTCCAAACTTGCACACCACTAGTCTTATGCAGTTGTGAGAGTAGGAGTGACAAATGAGCTATAGCACCATCTTATTTATATTTCTCTTTTTCACCTGTCTAGGTTGACTTATTCTTTTATAGGTTAGCACTTAAAAATTAATTATTTTATTGAGTTGACATGTCTTATAGGGTTTCTACACATCTATTTAGGGTTTCTCTTGCTTCCCGAAATATTATAGTCTCGTCAAAGGTTACACGTAGAGGTTAATACCTCCTGTAGCTACCATAATATCAACATCAGCATATCCCCTCATTGATCATGGATTAGGATAATGTATCCCTTATCAGACCAGTTTCGATTGAGGAGGTGGACCAAGCAATCAAGGAAATGCCAACAAGGAAATTCCCCTGGCCATATGGCTTTACCACAATTTTTTTCCATCATTGTTGGCACATTGTACACGAAAACGTATGGCATATAATTGAGGATTCTCTTGTCTCTATTGGATTCCTTCATGCTCTCAATTTTACTTTCCTCACTCATATCCCCAAGGACGAACGGGTCACTCACCCGAAGCAGTTTCATCCAATCACTCTATGCAACATCGTCTACAAGATAATCACCAAGGCAATAGCTCTTAGGCTTAAACCTCTTCTCCCTTTTATCATTTCTCATGAACAATATGGAAATGTATAAGAGTGACATATATTGTACAGTGTAATCATTTCTCATGAGGTAATACACTCTCTGAAGTCCACTCACATCCCTGGTATGATAATCAAGTTAGATCTCTCCAAATTTTTTGATAAGCTCAGCTGGAAATATATGAGATCCCTACTTTTTTTATTTTGGTTTCAGTAATGACTGGGTTAACTAGATTCTCAACCTCACTTCACAACCTTCTTATCCATCTTATTCAATGGGATCCCCTCCAAAAAAATTTCCCCATCCAGAGGCATTCATCAAGGGGACCCTTTTTCCCCCTTCCTTTTTGTCATTATGGCGGAATTTTTAAGTCGCTACATCAAGGCATCCATTGAAGATGGCTCTCTCCAAGGTATTTCACTGCATGGTATTCAGTCTCTTGTTTCTCATATCCAATTTGTGGATGATACCATGATGATGGGGAATCCCACATCTAGAGAAGCCCTCAAAATTCAAAGTATCCTAAATAGCTTTAGCAAATCATATGGCACCTCTATCAACACTGAAAAGTCCCAAATATTTTTCTTAAATGCCCCTGAAGCCATCTAGGCCCATATCGCCTACATCCTTGGATTTTCTCAAAGCTCCCTTCCATCAAAATATATTGGCATCCCCATCATCGACAATGCCCTTCGTAATAGCTCTTGGGAATCCCTTATTGCATCCTTGGAAAAACATCTTAGCTCATGGAATTTTCAATCCCTTAAGTTTGTTGGTTGTCTGGTGCTCCTTAAATATGTTCTCTAGGCCATCCCCATTTACCTTTTCTTGGCTTTATCTACTCTAAAATCTATGCTCAAAATCATTTGTAACATCCAGAGAAATTTCCTATAGTAAGGAACCAAATATGGTGGGAAATGAGCATTGGTGAAGTGGGAGAACCTTTGTAAACCAAAGCTATCAGAAGGATTAGGTCTAAGGGGCCCTTGTTTTCTAAATGTCGTCATGGGGGATAAGATATGGTGGAGATGGTTAAAACACCCAAGAGACCTCTAGTCCCATCTGTGGAGACGTAAATATACTCCATATATTGAGGAATCCAAGTTAATCAGATGGAAAGGGAAGCAAAATGGCTCACTTATATGGAACGTTGCATGGATCAATCACTCCCTAGTCCAAGAGTACACGTTCTGGGAAATCAGAAGTGTTCAAGATGCACTTTTAAAAAAAAACTATTGGCAGCAATTACAGCCACTTGTAGGACATCCACCATCTCACGTAGCACCAAAAATACATCTGAGTTATATACTTCTGGAAGGATTCTGCCTCTCTCCCTCCTTGGAGAGAATGGAAAACCACCCACAGAGATCTCGTACTTCCTCAAGAGTGTAATCTGGGATCGTGTCAAGATGAGTCATCTCTCAAGAGAATCTACATTCGTCATGGGTTTGATATTCCTCATTGGGTTCAATCTTCAAAAGGTGTCTTCTCTATAAAATAAGCCTATGCTATCAAGGCTCATTTCCACCTCCTTCCCAAAGAAAACATATAGATCAACATTTAGAAGGATAACCTTTGGCCTAAGGTTATCACTTTTCTATGGATATTGGTTCAGAATCGCATTCTCACCTGGGACAACCTCAAAAAGTGGGGCTTCATTGGTTCATTGATTTTTCATCTCTGCCTTCAACACGAGGAAACAATGGAACACCTCCTCAATAAATGTACATATATTTTTCTCCTATAGGATCAAGTTTCTCAAGTAATGCACACTTCTAATCATCAACCTGATAGTATTATAGCCATTATATATCACTGGTGATCCCCACCCTTCAAAAACTCCATCTCAAATATAATATGGAAACATCTTCCTATCTTCATGGTTTGGCATATCTTGAAGGAAAGGAACAACATAATTTTCTTTTCTGAACACTCATCAGAGTGGCTCAAAATTCGTGAAAGTGTGCAAGAAGCAATCAAAAATCACAAATGATCAGAGGAGGATTTAACTTGTGAGCCTAATGAAAAATCTATTCTTCTCAGTTGATATCTAGGTCCAAATTCAATTCATATCCTGAATCCCACTCATCCCCCTTCTATGCTCAGTTCAACCTCATGGCAAAGTCCCCCTAGGTTTCCTCAAGATTAACTTTGATGGCACCTCCAAAGGAAACCCTAGTCTCATGGGATTTGGCCTTGTCTTTCAAGATGAACATAGGAATATTTGTAATATTATTCCTAGCAGACTTGGTTATGATACCAATAACTCTGTGGATATTTAGGCCCTAATCAAAGGTATTCAAGCCACCTCTCAGCTTGGCTTTCATCTGATCATAGTGGAAGTTGAATTGCATGTTATTCTTACTATGTTATCTAAGATTTTGAATGGATTTGATCCTACAAAAATATCTCCCAAATGGAGACTTTTATGTAATATTGAATTCCTCAAAATGATGTTGCTTCCTCACCTTGTTCTCATCCCCTCACATGTCCGATGGGAGGATAACAAGATTGTGGACAAATTGACCAATGTTGGAGTTGACTATCGAGAGCAGGATTTGGTATGCACAACCAATAAAATCCCTGAACATCCCCTACTTCTGGAATGAAAAGAAATGGCTCAAATGGAGGGAATCCCCCCATATGGGGTGTTATTACGTTCATTGTGACCATAAGACTGCTGGAAATGTGCGTCGACACCTGGCACTCCTCACTCCTCTCGAGGTTAGTGGTTGGCGTATGTTTTATCCTTCATGTCGGGTGTAATAACCAACAATTTATTCAACTGAGTACGATGGAGGATGTAATTCACAGGCTTGGCACAGAGGTCTTGAATGGTTTTTACAGTTCATTGGAGGTTGCATTTAATATGAAGGAAAGTTTTAAGTGTGCCCTTGAAGTCCACAAGCCCTCAATGTGGATGGAGAGAATAAAACTCAAAGATGGTTGGGGATTTCCTGCTATAGCCATTCTGATCATCCCCTAGTCAAGCTCGTAATTTTTTAGACTTGTTCGCTCAATTAGGTTCCTCCTCTTCGTTAGCGTGCCTCATGAATGAGAAAGGGTACACAGAGGAAGTGGAGTTTTTCATGGTTTTGGACGTAGACATAGGATCTCTTCCCCAATGGATAGTGATGTTGATAATGAACACCAACACTTGGATCTAAATGTAGTGGAACAGGAGTTGCACGACATACAGGATGAGGCAGAGTCTTGGGGTTGTATGGTGGATTAGGAGAAATTTCCACTGAGGACTGTCACTAAATATGCCAATGCACTCTCAAATAATTGCATCGATGAAATTAAGGATAAGCCTGTTATGACCTCACCTCTAGTTGAAGGTGAAGGTACCCATCTCCATAAGGAAGGTGAAGGTTCCCATATGCTTGATGTCGAAAATAGAACTACTTGGTTCTCTAAGGACCACTTACAGCTCATCTTTGAGTTGTGAAGTGAAATGGAAAACAAGAAGTTTTGTCAAGAGATGATGGATAGGAAAATTGATTTGTTGTTTTATGTCTTCTATAATCATCTGTAACGTCAATAGTATCAGGAGCATCTCGACCAATGTGTCATTGTCTCTAACTGACCATATCCACCCAAATGAAAACACAGTGGAATCCAATCCATCGACTAAGTCTCCTATCTAGAGAGGTATTTATCTTATGTTTAAATGCATGTTTTCTCTAGGTGCATATCTTTGCTTGTCATGGTCATCTCTAGTTTTAAGTCTTGAGTATCTAAAGACAATTTGTAAAATGCTTTCAAACTTTGGCCCCCTGGGTATGTTTTTTTATACAATAAGGTCTTAGTGTTTGGGTTGGTTTCCTTTGTTGGCAGCCCAAGTCATAGGATCCCCTGAATGTACTTTGATTTTTGGAAATAGAAGGTAATACAATCTGCTAGCTTATGAAAAAGTAATAATAATAATTGGTTGCAACAATATTGTTTGTTAAGGCCATGGTTTTAAATAAATTATAGTTTTAACCTAAAAAGGATAACGGGGTGCTATTGGTAGAACCACCTTTTGATTTGGGCTTTGATTTTAAGGATTGTTTTAGCAACATTACAAGCCATGGTTGCAAAAGGTTATAATTTTATCCCCGAGATTAAAAAAAAAAGTCTTGGTAGTGGAACCACTTTCCAATTTAGGGGTTGATTTTAGTATTTTTGATGCAAAAATATGGGATTTTAACATTAGAGTTCTCGTTTTGAGATCATAGTTATTGTTAGGTCAATAACTATGTTAAGTATGCAACCCTCACAAAAACCCTTAATAGCAGGGTCGATGAAAGGTAATATTTGTGTCATCTTCAATTTTTTATCAATTGCAATTTTCCATCATTCAAGTGACCTAACTATTCATGCCATAATTTGATCTAATAATTAGCATGAGAAACCAAGGCATAAAAGGTTTATTGTAGATATAAAAAAACTAACGAATTTGTACAAACCACCATTATGATCAATGACACTAAAAGAAACGATTCTAAAACATGTATTAGTCCCTTTCGGGGCAGTGCATGGACTATAGCAATGAGTCACTTCTTTGACTTATATTAATCATCGGTTGACTTCCATTTTATCCAAATTTTTTGGTATAACTTCAATTTTCACAGTTGCTTAAAACAAATATTTCTATTTATCTACAATTCTATTCGTTGTGGAAATGAAGGTGTTATTGTCGACCCGGTGGCGTAGTTATGGGGACTCGGGTTGTGGGAAATAAATTTCACTAATACCAATATGAGTGTAATATTTTTTTTACTTTGCAGGATCTGACAGCTAACACCGCACATTGCAGTCAACCAATAATTATATCACTGGTTACTTTGCAGGCTCTGACAGCTAACACCACACACTGTAGTCGACCGGTAATTATATCATTAGTTACTTTACAGGCTCTGACATTTGACCTTCACACTGCAGTCGATAGTTTGCAGGCTCCCTTGTTACGTGACCTTATTCCTGTCCACCTTCTCATCGCTTGGACACCTGCTCACTACCTTGCCACCTGTTGCCTTGGTGCCTCCTCACAGCCCTGCACAATATTATATGTTTATTAGGAATTGAATAGCTCGTAGGTTCTCGGTGATAGCATGTTTGAATTTCCTTTCTATAGTTTTTGTTCTTAAATTTGTGTAGAGGTTGGCTAATCTTGATTAAATAAATAGGTATGTGGATTTTTCCAGCTTGTTTCTGAATGCAGTATTAAGGATTGGATAGTTCATTTTGATGTTGAATGGATATATGTTTGTTTTTGTTAACTATAGTTTGATCACATGCTTTCAGAGCTTGTGGTGATGAGGATGAGTTTCAATGGTTTTTGAGTCCTGAGAAAGGGTTGCAGTGAAACTTGCATCATCAAGCCTATCCTTCACTGTATAAAAAATGAAGAATCTCAAGCTAATGCCACGGTTTTCTTAGCAAAATTATATGGTTTTGTTGGGCTAATGAATATTATAAGCATTGGCCCCGATCATCTTAGACCTAGTAAATCATTATACATGGCATAGACAAATTTAAATCGAAGTTTCATATTATTGCATTCCTTCAATTTTCATCTCAGACGTAGGTATAGATGGGTTTGTGTTTGTGTTCATATTTAATGGCTTTATAATACACAATATTAAGAATGCACTCTGCTTCTCTCGGCAACGAATCTTCACAGGGTTTTTTTTCTTTTTTATTTTTTGTTTGGGATAGCCATATTCAGGTCTCTTTTATACGAAGCATGTGGTAGGATGGTGAATCCAATTTTTGGATCGGTGGGTTTACTCTATTCTGGGAATTGGAAACTTTGCTAAATTAGACATCGATATATGATACAACGATAAGAATACTTTACCATCATCCCAAGAATACATAGCAGTTAGAAAATTTTGTTGGTCGGCATGGTTGTTGTGGAAGATGAAATGTATTAATAAACTGGAAATGGGGAGGACATGCATTTTCCTCCCATGGTGAGAATAATAATGCCAATGATTGTACTAGGCATTGTTGTATATGAAATCACCAATAAAAAATCAATACCTCTGATGTGTAAAGTTGTCCATTAATATTTATGTACTTGAAC
This sequence comes from Picea engelmannii, assembly GCA_009831015.1. Lineage (NCBI taxonomy): Eukaryota > Viridiplantae > Streptophyta > Pinopsida > Pinales > Pinaceae > Picea > Picea engelmannii. Next base: position 354,977 of record ML776700.1, read on the forward strand.
ATGTAGGTAGGTTACATTGATTGGTCGATGAATGAAGAAGGAGACTATATAGGCTAGATCATCACATCGTTTTACAAATAGCATGCGGCATGTTCCTTCCTTTTGAGATAGATTCCATGTTCCTCGCTAATTTATCTTTTGCAAAAGTGGAGATATCCAATGCTTTGAAATTGGTTTATGCAATCATATAGATTGCAACTTTAGATTGTTTTGGAAGTTTTTCCTGAACCCTTGTATCTTAAACTATTCCAAGAGGTTGTATGTCACTTCTCGTAATATTTTTTTGTCACTTCATTGAACATTTTGTCCTCCGTGAAAGTTTCTTAATAAGAATATTACCAACTTGGAGATAGTATTCTCTAATGTCGTACAAAATCATCATAGCCCACAAAAACAGAAGGCATGGACGACCAGCAAATCATATCGTTAATGTCATTGCACTCAACTTTTTCATCTTGTTTTCTCCTTCCCAGAAACACAAAATTTAAAAATAAAACAACTTATGCAACTGACCTAGCATGCCAGATACACGATTTTGGTCATTTTAAGATCCATCAGAATTCATATTATTTGAAAAAGTTGCAAAAACACCAAAACAGTGTGCGCAAATCAAAGCTTGCATCCTTTAATTAACAATGTAGCAAATTGAATGAAATTTAGCATGTTTCATTGTATTAAGCCCTTGTTTTGGAAAATCATGTAGACTATGAAATGAACATCTGCTAATAACCACAGCATCCTCAAATTTTCAATCTTAACACTCAGTTGCAAAATTTAAGTATTCTCATACCTGGTACTTTGTCGATGGTTCTAAAATTTTGCATAGGCATCAAATAGACTCGGTGAAATCATCTTGTGGTGCTCCCTTTGACTCATTGGAGCTGCAAACCCGACTTTTAAAGGCATTTCAGAAAATCTTTGATCGTCCTTGGCTGGGATTTTGGCTGGGAGATTCTAAGGCATTCAGTTGCAAATAAGTTAAAGTATCTTCACTTGACATCTAGTTTTATTTTTCATACCGTAATTTTTTGTTTTTCAAACACACCGTCACAGTACGGAATTTTAAATTTTAATTTAATTATTATTATATTATTTAAATTCTAATAATGTTGCATGACAGCTTACTTCATTAGTTTGCAGGGACTAAGCTGTCATACAACCCTTGTTTATATATTTCATAACATATTTATAAAAACAGCTTCAAAGTGAAAAACTAATTAATGAATTGACATCCCATTTATATGAAGTGCATATTTCAATCGACCATTTGCAACATCTACATTTATTTTAACCAAAAAAGGTGGCTACCATCACTAATGCAAAGTATTTTCCATGACTAATACAAATTAGTTTCCATGGACCTTATCTTTCTCACAAAAAGCAAAGAAGGAAGAATTACTCGTCATATGACCCATTCTACATAACGGAGGGGAATCCTACTAAATTGAGTGGAAAAAAGGAAGAGGAGAAACCTTCTTATCCTACGAGTGTTGATTATCCATAGTGTACTCCTATTTTCCAAGCTCGTTATGCCTCTTAAAAAATTATTCTTTGGGATTGTTAGAATTTTCGTGGTTCTTGCATTGTTTTCGTTTGTTTTAATGAGAAGTGCCTATATTGGTATTATTAAAGGACTTGGATGCATTATCAAAAGCATTAGTAGTTACAGTGTAGCATGCTTGTGTTAAATTTGTGTTTTTCTATTTTATATTTTAATATATTTTGTATTTTTTTTTCTTTTATTACAATTATTTTAAATTGATCGTGAACCACTTTGTTGTATTTTATTGGAGATTTAGTTAACTTTTATCACTTTTGCTATAATTTTGTATTTTATATATAGTAATACAAATAAGTATATGACATGTGTACAATGTTGACAATCCTCTTCTCATACTTGCACTTTTTTTTTTGTTATGAATTATTGTATGTGAGTATATTCTTGCATTATTGGTATTTGTTAAGACAAAAAGTGCACTTGGGTGCAAAATGAACATGGTATTGCATACTCTTATAGCAATGAACAATTAGTTCCAAAAATATTTTTTTGGGTGTTCTCTCACCCCAATGGTTTTATGTGATTAAATTCATTCATTAGAACACTCAGTGGGTTACAAATTCTTAAGATTTCTACTAATATATTATATGTCGAGTTATGCTTCCTAATGACCAAGTTGAGAAATTAGAACCTCTAGGTAATTTATTGGTAGTTAATCCAAGGGATGTGGATGAATTAATAATTAGTCAAGATAAAAAAAAATATATGTGGATCCATGTGCTTTTCTATTGATCAATAACCTATGTCAAGTGTCATCATGTGTTTGGAGGAGAGGTTGAAATTTTTAAAAATAAAAAATAAAACCCATTTTAGTCACCTCCACAAAAGTCCCTTACTACCAAAGAGAAATGGATTGGTGGATATTTTGAGAGAAGAGACAATCATAGAAGGAAGAAAGTCCATTTTCCTTCTCTCAAATTGGTGATGAAGCGGAATTCTCCAAATTCTACAACAAGATATAAGTCTTCATAAGTTGACAAGTAAGCAAGGGATAAGCGAGAGAGTGTGTAGTCACCTAGAGTATACAAATGATCAAGTACATAGTTCCGTATAGTCAATAACTAAGAAAGTACCAAAAATCCACCCAAGGGACTCAATGACCACAAGGTACAAATGGATTTATTAATCTCATCCAAACTAAGGGAAAACTAATGTTAACTGTCATAAAGAGAATGAATAGAGAAACTTGTGCAACTTTTGAAAAGTCAATAAGAAAGGCATGGGATAAACAAAAATCAAAGAATGTTCAAGCCTAAGGTAGTGAGAGTCAACCATAAAATTCCAACTCAAGCATTCCTAGTCTTCCAAAGGTCACGATAAATGTTGAAAGACTTGAAAGAAATTAAGACAACAAAAGCACATAATGGAGATCTGTATAACTTTGTTGTTATGATTCATTTTGATCCCATTACTTCTATTGGGAAATAAGTGCTAAGTGCACCAAGTTGGATCGACCTCAATAACTTAATTAGTGAGCATTTAGCCTAAGGATACAGTTACTCCTCAAGAGACATGATTTAGTTGGGAGATGAGTACATTAGAAAATCATATAGTAGTTGTTTGATATAGAATTAATGAAGTCATGGAAAAGAATATTAATAAGTTCATGACTTAGTGCAAAAGGATTATGTAGATAAATTAGTAGTTTTGAAGAACTCATTGGTCACTGTCACACCTGACTCCATAGTTATTGATGTTCCTCTTAGTCAAAACTCCATTGCATTTTTCCATATAAAACATTACGCCCAAACCATTAAGGTTTTTGACAAGCTAGGATGACCTTCTAAGATGAGAGATCCAACAAAGGAAGGCATTAAATTAAAAGAAAATTGTGCCAAAAGATAAAAGTAAAGTGGTGGTAAGTGATAAGTCTTTTGTTGTGCCCCCACAACAACCTCCCAATTTTCTTGTCTTAGCCTCTATCCAAGACAATAAATTGGGCCCCCCCTTTTATTCTTCCAATCAAAACCCTTGCACTCTCTCTCTCATGCAAATAGTGATGCCCAAGTTCTCCTCACCCTACCTCGCTTTACCACTTTCAGTTACTCCTCGGATCATTTATACCTGACGATCCTCACTTCGGTGAGTCCCCTCTTCCTGCGTTGATACATAGTGTTCCACTGCACACATCCTTCTTCCACCTTTGCATTGACACGTCATTGGTTTTCTCATCATTTCAATGTCTACCTCCCTTTGAACTTAGCTAATGTGCTATCGCGCTTCTGCCAAACCTTAATGACTCACATCTTCATCGTCGGTGAAATTTTCATGATAAATGTTGTCTCAATGATATTGGTCACATTATTATGTTCATTATGTGCACACCTTTCACCAACTAACTCACTTCTACTCACATTATTGCATCCCATAACAGTGACGCTCTCTCCCTTTTGCTTCATTACGATGCTTATTGATGAGGTTCACCTCTTCTTCCCGAAACGCTACCCATTGACAAGTTTCCCTCTCTTGTCACAAATGAATCAGTGGAAGAATGTCGAACCCTCATCCTCATTGATCATGTCGAGGAAAATCCACTTCCTCTCGCCAATGTTGATCAGGTCAGCATAGCCCACTTTCGCCTTGAGGCTTATCTCATCCCCCTCACAACTCGAATCCCTTATTATTGAGTTCATCATTCAATCTCCTTACATTTCCAATGATTAAAATCTCCACGCCTATCTAGACAGTTGGTCAATAGTTTCTTATCTCACCTGATTCATTTCAGATCACAGCCATAATCAAGTTTTAGTGTTCCCAATGGCCTTCTTCGCGCACATGGTACTAGCTTGTTTGTTTTGTGTTTATTGAAATTACAACTAAATATTCATTCTGGAAGCCTCACCTAGCATCAGATGGATTAATCATAACACCTACAGGTCTTGTGTTGGTTCTAAAACGCGCTTTGGGAGAAATTTGGTCCTTTCATCTCCTAGACAGTGCTAAGCGCACTAGATGTCAGTTGGAAGTTTTGGCGGATTTATAACTTTTTTCTATTGATTAATCACCTAAGTATTAATGGGTGGATGAAGAGACCATATATCACATATGACCCAGCAACTAGCAAAATTAAATTTTGATGAAGCACCAACGAACGCGGGACCCGAAATTTCATTAAAAAATGCCTTTGGGCACAATTTTTTCTATTCGTAAAGTGAATTTTTCATCTCTGAAATAGGCTAATTGTATTATTCTCTCCATTATGATTCCAACTTAATAGACGGAATCAAATTCTGAGGCCCGGAAGTTACAAAACGATCACCAAGGATTATTAGCCTAGTTAGCCTCGGCAGCCATGAGATCGATAGAATACTTGAATGGTATATCCAGTTGTCTCGCTAAAACTTTCTCTTTATTCTCTCCACATCGCAAAAAACGATGCCCCAATCCGACATTGTATGAGTGAGTTATGAGCTTTTTAAGTTAAGTCGAGTAGCGTCAACATCTCCTTCAGTCAGGTAACTAGTTAACACCACCCATATGCAAAAGTCTCATTTTCTTTTTTAAGAGCATTGGTTTTAATGAAAATATATTTAATTAAAATTATACTTTAATTCATATTTATTTCAATTTAAAAAAAAAATAACATCTAATTCCAAATTTATATGAATGAAAATAAATTGAAATAAATTAATTTGAATGAGGCAATGACTAAATGGATTTGGTCAAATGTTTGAGAGTTATTATCCTTGGTTTTAAAACTCACATGGAGGTGAGGGCCCATGGCCCACGTGCCCCCTCCACATTCCCCATTTAAACAAAGGTACTCCCCTTTTTAAACCTATGCTAAGTCCTTTGCATGAGAGATACATGATGCCAACCCCTGCTCAAGCCCACGTTCCCCCTCCACATTCCCCATTTAAACAAATGTACGCCCCTTTTTAAACCTCTGCTAAGTCCTTTGCATGAGACATACATGATTCCAACCCCTCCGATCAAGTTGAAGGACCTAATCGTAAGTTTTCCAAACAATGCTTGGAAGAGTTAACAACAAGTTCCTCGATAGTGTTTGGGAGGGATGGTACTAACTATGTCGATGGTGTTCGGGAAAGTCAAAAAACAAGTACCCCGACTCACATATGAACTAGCATACCCCCAAAGCAAGGGAAAGAGAACTCTGAATTGAATTGAGATGATATATTGTTTGAAGATAAGATAAGTGTGGTGGATGGTTCATGAATAAGTAATAGAGGATCCATTGAATATGGTCCATGAATAATGTATGTTAACCATCAATGGAAATCCTTCTATTTGGTACCATCTGTGATTGAAAATTTCTCATATGCAAGAGAAATAGGCACTTGAGTGGTTCACACATAAAAAAACCACATTCCCAAATAGATGCATATGAAGAAGAAAATCTGAAGTTGTAAAGTGAATAAAGGGACTTGATAAAAAACATTCTTGGATTGATGAACAAGGCATCAAGAAAAATGTGGATATCACCATAGGAAATGGTTTGAGAAAAGTAAGAAGTAATGAATTCAAGGATTTGATTTTAGGAACTAATTGTGTCAGTAGGTTATGGTCAAATCATGCTAAGTTTAAACTACTATGGAGTGGGAAAATATGGATAAGAAAAACAATGAGTTTGGGTTCAATTTAGATTTAGATTCAGAACTTGAAAATGGGCTAAGGGTTAGTAAGGGTTTTTCTAGATCCAAGTATGATACATTAAGGAAAAATGGTGATCTTTTTGTTAGAAGCAAAAAAAAATTGTTGCCCGATCAAGATTCCTATTATGTGGGCCTTCAACAAAATTAGCAACTGCTACTCACTCCTTAGCTTGATAAGAGGTTGAAGTTTTTCCAGCTTGGTGGGAAAATCCCTTTTACTTTTTTTGATTCTCTTTGAATTCCATGTCTTTAACTTTTTTGTATAACATTTTGGTTAGAATTGTGGAGATAGTCATAGTCTAAGACACATGAAACAATGGATTTTGGAGTTTCATGCTTCTTTGACAAAGCCCCTTGATTTATGGAAATGATATTTTGGGTGATGGATCTCGTGTCTACAACAAGATTATGTCATCATTTGTCATTTCCTCCCTCCGCAACTCAAACATCTCATGCACTAGATCCTAATTTAAATCCACAACAAATTATCTACATTGCAATTGAAATGATGATATATGTTAAATTCACATCTCATTGCATCACAACCAATATGAGAATTTTCTAATTTCCAAATCAAACATACATTGAAGTATATAATTTTTATAGCCAAAACAAACCTCATTATCATTTTAGTAAGAGAAAAGTCAAGTAACATGAAGTAGAAAACAAGTAAATTTGAGGGAAGCAAATGACATTCAATATGAAACATATTGATATAGTAAGAATGAAGCTAATCCACTTATACTAAAATGTCAAATAAGAAAGAAATCAAAGAAACATGTTTGTACAAAAAAAAAAAAATAGGATAAGTTTTGCCACTAAGACAAAGTATTCAAGTAGACCCATCTTGCTCCTATTTTAATAGGTAAAACTCATGAAACTAATAATATCAAAGACCAACCATACACAACTTCCATTTTGTTGAGTATGGATTGTATCCACTTAATTCAACCTTTATATTTTGTCCCCCTTGAGGGTTGAGTGAAGGTATGTTCTACTTTTATAATTTTTGTTGTCAAAATAAGGAATATGGTTTCTTGTACAAAATGAAAAAGTTAGGGTGTACCAAATGTTCATTTAAGCAATGCTCATTTAAGCAACTTGAATAGAGGACAATAAACCCAAACCTTTACAACTAAATACAAAACAATGTAGACGGGGAAACAAAGTAGGAAAGAAATTTAGATATAACATAATAGTGAACATTTTCAATACCAATCACAAACATCAAACATCAATAGAAAACTCAATGAGAACAAACAAAAGAAGGAAAATGAGATTTTAAGAGTGAGAGTGCATGCCATCATATTGCACTTGGAGATAGTCATTGTGGCTCACAAAAGAAAATGATATGTTATTTATGGTGAAAATCCAAGCTGTATGTAGAGGTGTGTAGATCTAGAAATAGTTGATGGTAAAATAACTCGATGAAGATATTGGTTGTGACTGGTAGTAGATTGTTTTGTCAACCCTTTTTATATACAATTGAATTTCTAAAGAAATTATTAAATATTCAATTTTAAAGGAATTATGGACAAGTTCTTCTTGAGCGACCATTTTCCTATAATAAGAGAAAATATTAAATGGTTTATGTCAAGAAAATCAATTACTTGTCCCATTCAGGAATGTTATATTTTAGCTATTGTGTGCTTTTGATGTAAGTGGAGCTATATAGTAATTCATTTGGGTGGTTTTAAATCATGGTTCTGGTCATTTATATTGTGGTAGTAATTGATTTGGGTAGTTTTAAATCATGGTTCTAATCATTTATATTGTGGAAGGAGGCCTTGATTACGTCCATTTTTCACAAATATTTGTTATAAGAACCTTATCACTAATGGTATCCTTTGATCATTTCGAAGCTTAAGAAGTTATGGTTTTCAATTCAGAATGCCATGATTGTACTAGGATTTGTTATCATGATCTTATCACTAATAGTAATCTGGTAATTTTGTAAGAAGTTGTGGCTTTCAATTTAGAATGACATGATTGAACAAAGATTTGTTATCAGATCTTTATCACTGTTTGATTACTGAGAGGGGGGGTGAATCAGTAATAGAGCAATGTAATCTTTTTTAACCATATAATCCAAGTGTTATATCAATGAAGCATTATCATCCAATAACTACGAAGTAAATAAGCAATGAACAAATGAACAAACATACACATACACAGTACACCAGTGTTTTACGTGGAAACCCAAATCGGGAGAAAACCACGGAATGTTTTTTTCTTATACGTCTTGAAGAATTACATTCATTGGAAGCACCAACTTCCTTTTTTTTCCAGCTGCAACTATAAGGAGGCTCCAACCCCCTAGTTTGTCAAGCTACAACCTGAGGGAATCTCCAAATCCCCAATTCTCTGGCTACAACTAGAAGGAGGTTACAACCCCCTATGTTCTCCGGCTACAACCGGAAGTGGCTACAACCACCTGTCCTTGCCTCGTCCTGCCACCGTGAAGTAGAAGTAGAATGATGAAACCATTGTCAACCTATCACTGTGAGATATATCGTTGTAAACCTGTACCAATAAATCTGAACCATGCATCAACTATGCATCAACCTGTACCTCAACCTATAATCAACATGTACCATAAACAAGTACATCAACAATGCACCAACATGTACCAAATAACCTGTAATCAACATGTACCATAAACAAGTGCATCCAACCATGTACCAAGTATGTACAAATCATGTGTCAACTACTCATCAACTATGAATCATCAATATGTACCAACATCATCAACTATACACCTCATGTATGTGCCAACTCATCAACTACTTGTCTCAACCATGTACTCAACATGTAC
>ML776700.1:372845-403877 GCA_009831015.1 Picea engelmannii
TATTAATGCAAAGAAAAAGATTACAGAGAGATTTTACAAGAGAGTTTCTCACAATCAATCATCGGCAAATGACCCTCCATGCTCTTTAAATAGAGATCATGGACCAATCGGGTGTTAAGCCACGGATCAATGGTCGTTAAGATTGAGGAGAGTATGAACCGTCAGATCACTCTATGTCGGAAACATATCGTGACCGTTGGATTGCCTAACTACAAATGCATACTAATGCATACTAAAGAAACACACTTTTACCTAACGACATATTAGACCAAGTATATCTTAACTAACTCCTAAGTGTCTAAATATCCTAACACCTTTTTTCAGCTAACTCTGGAAGGTTGGTTTGAATTTGGCACTTATCTCCAATCACCTTCTTTAAGCATGAAACATGAAAAATAGGATGTAGCTTCGAATTGTTGGGCAAAGCTAACTGATAGTCGACTTGTCCCACACGCTTGAGTACGGTATAAGGACCATAAAATTTGGGCGCTAGCTTCTGACAATGCTCGGCCTTGAGGGAAGTTTGCTTGTAAGGTTGCAGTTGAAGAAACACTTGATCCCCTTGTGCAAATTGACGTTCAGAGCGACCTTGATCTGCTTGTTTCTTCATGCGATTTTGTGCCATGACCAAATTCTCTTTGAGGGTATAGAGAATATCCTCTTGATTTGTAAGTGTTAGGTCAATCGCCTGGACCTTTGAGGCACCTGGCAAGTATGAGAGAACTGAAGGTGGATTTTGTCCATATATCACTTCAAAAGGAGTCATGCGTGTAGTTGTATGGTATGAAGTGTTGTACCACCACTCAGTGAGGGGTAACCATTGAGCCCATTGATTTTTCTTTTCCGAGGCAAAACACCTCAAATATGTTTCCAAGCACTTGTTGACAACTTTCATTTGGCCATCAGTCTGGGGATGATAAGTTGTGCTGAGATGCAATTCGGTGCCTTGTATCTTGAACAGTTCTTGCCAAAAATTGCTTGTGAAAGTTGGGTCACGATCAGAAAGAATAGAGTGCAGTATGCCATGCAGCTTGAAGACCTGATCCATGAAGATTTGAGCCACCGTGGATGTTGTAAATGGGTGTTGAAGGGCGTAGAAATGAGCATAATTGGAAAGGCGATAAACAACCACCATGATGACGGATTTATTTCCCAATTTGGGTAAGCTGGTAATAAAATCCATAGAGATATCCTTCCAAATAGCAGGTGGAATCGGGAGCGGTTGTAGTGTGTCCGGTGATTTGACTATTTTTCCCTTGTTGCATTGGCACACATCACATTTAGCTACAAAATTATGAATGTCCTATTTCATACCATCCCAGAAAAAGGAACGTTTGACTCTGTCATAGGTTTTGGTGAACCTGGAGTGCCTTGTTGTGGGTGTAGCATGAAGCTCAGAAAGTACCGTGGATTTAAGCTTTGATTGTTTACTTAAATACAAACAGTCTTTGTATCGAAGTTCCTCATGGAGCCAAGAGTACCCTGGGGAAGTTGGAGCGTTGGACTGCAATTGGTGGATCAACTGTGAACTTTTGGGATCTTGTAGCCATTCCTGGCGAACGGCTTGGAGCCAATCTGGTACAATGAAAAAGAGAAAAAAGGGATCCTTCGTCTTCATATTTTCAAAAAAGTGCATCCACAACCACATTGTCTTTACCTTTCTTATAAATGATCTCATAATCATATCCAAAGAGTTTAGTCACCCATTTTTGTTGTTCTGGGGAGGAAATGCGTTGTTCCAGAAAATACTTGAGGCTTTAATGGTCTGTCTTAATTTGGAAACATTGCCCCAATAGATAAGGATGCCACAGATCCACGGCATGCAGAATAGCCAACATTTCCTTTTCATATATGGATTTGCCCAGATTTCTTTCAGATAGGTTCTTGCTGGTAAAGGCCAAAGGTCGACCCTCTTGCATAAGGACAACACTAATTCCTTTCCCTGAGGCATCATATTCCAACACAAAGGTCTTTGTGAAATCAGGAAGGGTGAGGACTGGAGTGGTGCACATGGCCATATTCAAGGTCTTAAAAGCTTGAGCAGCGGCTATAGTCCAATTGACAGAGTTCTTTTTTAGGAGAGCAGTGAGAGGTGTTGCAATCTTCCCATAATTCTTAACAAACTTGCGATAATACCCTGTTAAGCCTAGAAATCCACACAAGCTCTTAAGAGTCTTTGGGTGAGGCCAGTCTTGCATAGCTTCAATCTTTTTAGGATCCACCCTGACGTGATCTTTGCCAACCAGATGACCCAATTATTCTACTCCTGAGGCGCCAAAAGCACATTTAGACTGTTTCAGGAAAAGTTGGTGTTGAGAGAGTAGATGGAGAACTCGATCCACATGAGCAAGATGGTCTATCCATTTTTTTCTATAGATGAGGATATCATCAAATAAAACTAAGACAAAATGGCGGAGAAAAGGATGGAAGACATGATTAATGAGGCTTTGGAAGGTGGAGGGGGCATTACACAAGCCAAAGGGCATGACCAAAAACTCATATTGGCCCTTATGAGTTCTAAAGGAAGTCTTGGGAATGTTTGCATCTTTCATACATATCTGGTGGTAGCCCGAATGGAGATCCAGTTTAGTGAAGAATTGGGTGCCACTCAATTCATCCAGGAGGTCATCAATGACAAGAATGAGGAATTTGTCTTTAATGGTAAGTTTGTTGAGGGCACGGAATTCAGGACACATTCGCCAAGAACCTTGTTTCTTCAGGACCATGACCACAGGAGACGAGTAGGGGCTCGTACTAGGGCGGATAACACCTACATTAAGGAGTTCCTGGACCATTTTCTCAATTTCATTTTTTTGGGAAAAGGGGTGACGATACAGACGGATATTGGGAGGAAGGCTTTCAGGTACAAGGGGAATGGAATGATCATGAACACCACGGGAAGGAGGGAGGCATTGGGGAGTGGAAAAGACCAATTGATGTTTAGAAAGGATGGCTTGGAGGTCTTGCGGTACCGAGGGTGTCTATGTTGCTTGTATGGCATGGAGTTGGGCGATAACACCAGAATGACCCTTTTTGAGCAGCTTTTCCATGCAATGGGAACTAATGATCTCAGGTGAACTGGCGGTGATGCCTTGGAACTTATATTGGTGGCCCTCCTGGTCAAATTGCATGGTTAAGTCTTTAAAATCCATGAGAATGGGACCCAAAGTCCTTAGTCAGTCTGCACCCAACACAATGTCACAACCATGGGACCCAAAGTCCTTAGTCATTCTGCACCTAAAACAATGTCACAACCTCCCATGTCGATAGCAAACATATGGGATTTCAAGTGGTAGTCACCAATTTGGAGACGCACATTTTCACAACGCCCTCCACATTTCATGGAACCACCATTGGAAATCATAATTTGGAAATTATTGACGACATGGATGTAGCAATGAGTTTCTTGGGCAATGCGACGATGAATAAAATTGTGGGTGCTGCCACTATCAACCAGAATGATGACCTTTCGATGCTTGATGTAGCTGATTAGCTTGAGGGTTTGGGGAGCAGAGAAGCCAGTGAGATAATTGAGGGAAATGACCAGTTCTACTTCGGGAGGGTCTGAGGGAGCGGTTATGTCAGTGGATTCAGGTGACTTAGACACAAAGGGAGTTTCTTCATCTTCTTCCGAAATCTCCTCAGAGATGGCCATAAAAAGATTTTGTTCTTTACACTTGTGGCCTGGGAATTATTTTTCATCATAGTTATAACAAAGGCCTTTGAGTTGGTGTTCAGCCATTTCATCCCTGGTTAATTTTTGGATCTTTAGTGGAGCAGAGGGGGTAGTGGGATTTAGAGGTTTAGGGCAAGGGATAAAGGAGGGTTTGTGGTTTTGAGCAGATACAACCTGTTGTGCTTATTTATCTCTTTTGGTAGCCTCCATCCAACTCTCAAACCGAGCCATGAGGACATGGACCTGAATTTCATCCTTGAGGTCACTGATAAAACACTCTCGGAAAAAGGCATCAGACATGCCCTCTGTTCTAAAATCCAGGCACTCAAAGGAAGATATAAAGTCTTCCATTGTTCCTAATTGTTTCAACTTTGTCAAATGGCCCAAATGGTTGGTGTCAGTGTCAAATCATTCATAAAGCTCTACCACAAAGTGTGTCCAAGCAATATACCCTTTATGAGAAGTTTTTCTCCATTGCCACCATTGCCAACGTTCTTGATCTAGATGGAGAACACCATACCGGAGTTTGGCCAAGTCATTTGTAATGTCGTATAAAGAGAAGTAATGTTCCATTTGGGTTACCCAACCAGTGGAGTCTGAGCCATCAAATTTGGTCACATCCACCCGCGAAAGGCGTAGGTCACGTTGAAAGTGATGGTTCTGCAAGGTATGGGAATGAGAGGAATGGTCACCTTCAGTATGTGGAGGTGAGGAAGAGGAAGGGTTATCTGTAGGGATATGCAGTTTGGTGCAGAGTGTCAAAAATACTGATTCAAGCTGGGTGGTGAGGTCTTGTTTGATTTCCCCCATTGAGGACTGCATGGTTGTATTGATGGCGGCAACATTGGCACTGAGTTGTTTCACTTCTTGTTGGGTCTCAATGAGACCAAATTGCAAGGTGTTGAAGTGAATTTCCAAGTCTTGGCTACGAGTATGGGCCATGAGGATGAGGAAACTGAAAAGCGGCGGGCAGGGTAAAAACATTTGGCCAAAAAAATGATATGGATGAATGTGATAAGGGCGAAGAGATGAATCCAATGGAACAGTTCTCAAATAATGGTGAAAAAAATTCCAGACCTTTTTTTTTTTTTTTTTACAGAGTTATACTCCGGTCTGAAGAATACAATAGAGAGGAAATGCCCAAATGCTTAACCAGAAAGAAATGTGTATTTACTTGGCAACCCGAACATAGTTGCACGGAAATAGATCTTGTCTGTTTTAATTTGTTTATGTTTCTGTCCCCCAAGGGTTAGGTATTCAAGGGTTCTACAGACAAGGGTTTGCCATGTGCTATAGCTCTCTGATATATGTGCAGGGTCCAACAATAGTACTCGGACCAATATCTCAGGGCACTAACTAAGGAGGATAGACCGTACCCTTAGTCGTACTACCTGACTACCCAGGTACTAGAGAGTATCTTCCCGAGTGTTGTTCTCGGTGACATTATAGCAGTCAAGTGACCGATCGATTTATCTAAAGAGGGCTTCATGTAATCTAGGTCGATCGGTACATAGATGTTGTCTGATGCGCTACCACTCGAAGGGGTACCAACAGGGGTTACAAGGGTGGCCAAAAGATGTGCGCTTAAGTACCACTTATATTTCCTGTGTATGAATCCCTCAACCGCGGGTTCATGCGCGTAACGACAGATATCTGTGGCTTAAAGACGTCAGAATATGCCTCTACCCTGAAAAAAAATTAACCCACACTTTCTGTCGAGGAAAGTGCTCTGATACCACTTGTAATATACCAGATATAAAATGTATGCAGAACTAAAATAAAATGCTAGTAATGGCAGAATAACAGCAATATAACCAGAACATTCACCACAATAACACAGAAATGATATAAGAATAACAACAGAAATAGCACTTTGAATCTGAAAGCAATGTTCATGGGCCTTTTCGAGGGGGCAACCTCTAGTTGAGCAGAGCTCTATTGCAATAATATCCAAGTGAGGGTTCTCATACCCTCGACTCCTATTTATACTAAAAAGAAGCATCTAGAGGAAGATCCTTCTAGAAGTAGAAGCTTCTATTAGGTCTTCTTATATCCACCTTATTCTATTTTATTGAAATGCCTTATTAATATTGACCTTTATTACATCCGAATATATTTTTCTACCTATGTGGGGGTTAGGACCCTAACATAAACTTCAATTAATAAAATATTACCTTGATGTAGAGTTTGTTGTCTGCACTTCCTTTTCTGAACCTTGCCTGTTGCAGATACTTATCCAGTCTGGAGTACCATGCTCTAGTAGCCTATTTTAGACCATATCGGGCCTTATTTAATTTATATACATAGTCTATGTTCTCTGACAACTGAAATCCTTCTGGTTGTTCAATGTAGACTTTTTCTTCAAGTTCCCCATTCAGAAAAGCTGATTTTACATCCATCTGATATACTTTAACATTTTTGGAGCATGCATAAGCTAAAAGTAAATGGATTGCTTCCATTCTGGAAACTGGGAAAATGTCTCTTCAAAGTCGATTACTTCAATCTGTGCATATCCTTTACATACCAATCTAGCTTTGTTCCTTGTAACATGTCCATCTTCATTCAATTTATTCCTGAAAACCCATTTTGTGTCGATCACATTCTTATTCTTTGGTCTTGGAACCAATTCCCAAGTGTCATTTTTCTCTATTTGATCCAATTCTTCATCCATGGCCTTATTCCAAAATTCATCCTTGCTGGCTTCTTCAAAATATTTTGGTTCAATTGTAGATAAGAGTGCTAGGTGTGTTTGTTCTGGTGAACGGATTTTTCTTCTAGTCTCAACTCTTGCATCTTTGTTTCCAATAATCTGATCTGAAGGATGATTCTTCTGTACTCGTTTGCTAGGTGACTTTGGAGATACTTTCTAAACTTGATCTTCTGCTTTTGTCGGATTCTCTTCATCTTCATTTTCCTCTTCTACTTATTTTTCATCTTCTTCTTCAAAAAGTTGTTCCATTGATTTTTTTTCTTCTTCCTTCGATTTTGGTCTTCTTGTTTCATTAATTGTTACGTTGATGCTTTCCACAACTTTGTTCAATCTTAGATTGTAACACTTGTATTCTTTCCTTTTACTTGAGTAACCAAAAAGTATTCCTTTGTCCACACGAGAGTCAAACTTTCCCATTCTGCCATCTTCTCTTTTGATGTAACATTTGCTTCCAAAAACTCTGAAGTGCTTCACATTTGTTGGTCTTCCTTTACATAGCTCATAGGGAGTTTTATCAGTGTTGTTTATGAGCATTACTCTATTTTGAATGTGAATTGTTGTATGCACTTGCTGTGTCCAAAATATATCTGTCAATTTGGAATCCATTAGCCTTGTTCGAGTCATTTCTTGTACTGTCATGTTCTTTCTTTCAACAACTCCATTCTGTTGAGGTGTCCTAGCAACGGAGAATTGTCTTTTTATTCCATGACTGCTACAGTAGTCCATAAATTTATTTGAAGTGAAATCTCCTCCATTATCAGATCTCAAATATTTGATTATTGAATCCATCTCATTTTCAACCATTTCCTTGTAGATCTTGAAGTTTTCAAAAGCTTCTGACTTGTTCTTGAGAAAGAAAACTGCATTCATTCTTGTATAATCATCAACTAATAACATAAAGTATTTTTCACCTTTTAATCTCTTTGTTGTAGTTGGTCTAACTAGATCAGTGTGCACAATTTCTAGTGGTCTTGTTGTTGAATATTCCTTTGATTTGAACCTGGTCTTTGTTTGCTTTCCTTGTTGACAATGCTTGCATAAAGTGTTGGTTGGTTTCGTGATCTAGGTCATTTCTCTGACTGCTTCTCTTTTGATGACTTTGACAAAGTTATTAAAATGCATGTGACCCATTGTTCTATGCCATAGCCAACTTTAATCTTCCTTTCCTAGACAACACTTTTCATTTCCAATTTCACTTAACACATATATGTTGTTTGAAGTTCTTGCAGTTGTACCGACCAATTTCCCTGAACCTTCTTTTCTTATCTCACACTTTTCTGAATCGAATGTAAGTTTATGACCTTGGTCACACATTTGACTCACACTTGGAAGATTATGTTTCATATATTCTACCAGTAGAACATTTTGTGCCTTTTCATTCTTGTTCCCAATTTGGATTGTGCCTTCTCCAATGATTTTGGATGAATTATCATTTCCGAAGGAGACTGGTCCATTTTTTTTCTTTTCGTAATGTAAGAAATTTGTCTTTATCACCTGTCATGTGTTTTGAACATCCATTGTCAACATACTAATCGTGTTTCTTCTTCTTATCTTGTAGAGTGATTGTGCATTCTTCATTGTTATATTTATCTTGCTTTCTTGTCCATGTCGTTTTCTGAGGTTCTTGTCTGTGACTGTTGTTATTTTGTTGAGGTTATTTAGAAGGGACTGTCATTTTGCAATCCTTGTCCATGTGTCCAAAATTGTTACATTTGTAACATTCCACTTTAGTGCTCAAAGATTCAAACCTGTTCTAACTTCTTCTTTGTGTGTCACTAGGTCTCCTTGAATAATCCCTTTGTGTATAACTCTCAAAGTTGTTACTGTTCCTATTTTTAGCTCTGCAATTCACAACTTTATGTCAAAAATTATTACATGCATAACAGAAAGAAAAAAATATAGTTTGATACCTGGGAGTTGAATATCTTCTGAAAAGAGGTGCTCTTATGAATCCTTCTTCTTGAGGCCTATCTGTCTGTTGTTGATTCTGAAATGTGAATATTCTTGGTGGAGGAGTGTCCCTGTAATCTTCCTTGTACATCTTCCTATCCTCTTTGATTGTTTCTACATAGCTCTTTGGATTTGTTTATTTCTCTGTTGTTTTGGAGCTTGATCCCTTTTCTGCCTGATTGTATCCAAGTCCAAACTTGTCAAGATGAGATTTTTTACTACTGATAATGTCATCCAGAACTTTTGAGTTATTCTGCATATTTTTCTTTTGAATATCCTTTCTTAGTGTGACAACCTCTTCTTCCAAGTTTCCAATGATCTTGTCATTTTCTTCTAGTTGTTCTTTGAGTACTTCTTCAATTCTTTTATCTTCTTCTATTTGAACCTTCAATTTTGTGATCATTTGTTCTAGTTCTCGACTGTCCTTTTTCTTGTCTAGTTCTGCTTGTAGTTTCTTGTTTTTCTTCTTTTCTCTTCTGATAACTTCTATGGCACACATTAATTCTTCTTGATAGTCAACTTCTGCCTCTTCAATTTCTTCTTTGACTTCTTCACATTCTTCTTCGGATTCTTCATATTCTTCTTCGAAGTCTTCTTTGTCAGATTCTTTTACTGCCATGAATAGAACTCTTCATGTCTCATTGTCACTGACTTCATCTTCATCTGATGATGAGATGTCTTCTTTGGTGTATAATCTTTTCTTGAAAACTTTCTTTGTAGTTATTTTTCCTTTATATGTGTGTTTTCCTTTTGAGTAACCTTCATCATTTCTCTTTTTCTTATGAGGACATTTGTTAGCAAAATGACCAATACCATCACAATTAAAACAAATTAAAGGGATCTTACCTCTATACCTACCATTGGTTCCCTTGTTTAGTCTTTTGACGAAGTTGGCCACTTCTTCATCATCTTTCGAGGCGTCATTGTTGTTGCTATATTCTTCTTGTTCCTTTTATTTTGCTTTGATCTTTTGGATGCCTTGAAGGCTGCTTATTTTACATCTGGATTTTCCTGCTCAATTATCATTTCATATGCTGTGAAGATTCCATGCAGTTCGTCCATGCTTATTGAGTCCAGATCCGATCTTTCTTCTAGTGCTTCTATCTTAGGGTTGAATCTCATAGGAAGAGATCTTAGTATCTTTTGAACAATTATAGATTCTTCAATTTCTTCTCCCAATCCTATGATTGCATTCACTATTTCATCGACTCCTAAGAAGTAGGTTGTGATATCTTCATATTCCTTCATTTTTAGTTCTTCAAACTGACCTCTATAAGTCTGAAGCTTTACTTCTTTGACTTTTGTATCTCCTTCATAAATATTTTGAAGCTTTTCCCAAATATCTCTAGTGGATTTACAATGTGCAACTTTGGTGAATACCGTATCACTGAGACCATTTAAAAGTGCATTTGTGGCTTTGGAATTATTCTCACCAAGTTTTACTGCTTTTTCATTTGTTGGTGGAACTGCTGGTGTTGTGTATCCATCTACAATTGATTGTCAAACTTGAAATATATGTGCTTGTATATATGTCCTCGTCCTTATGCTCCAAAAAGCATACTTTTGTCCATCAAACTGTGGTATTCCATTTTTATATGAGTTGGTACTCTCCATGATCTACCTTTCAGTGGTTAAATTTATTTCTGAAGGAACCTGGTCTGATACCAATTGTTGGATTACTGAGAGGGGGGGTGAATCAGTAATAGAGAAATGTAATCCTTTTTAACCATATAATCCAAGTGTTATATCAATGAAACATTATCATCCAATAACTGCAGAGTAAATAAGAAATGAACAAATGAACAAACATACACATACACAGTACACCAATACTTTATGTGGAAACCCAAATCGGGAGAAAACCATGGAATGATTTTTCTTATATGTATTGAAGAATTACATTCATTGGAAGAACCAACTTCCTTTGTTTTCCAGCTGCAACTGGAAGGAGGCTCCAACCCCCTAGTTTCTCAGGCTACAACCTGAGGGAAGCTCCAACTCCCCAATTCTCTAGCTATAACTAGAAGGAGGCTACAGCCCCCTGTGTTCTCCGACTACAATCGGAAGGTAGCTACAACCACCTGTCATTTCCCCGTCTTGCCACCCTAAAGTAGAAGTAGAATGATGGAACCACTATCAACCTGTCACTGTGAGATATACCATTGTAAACCTGTACCAATAAATTTGAACCATGCATCAACCTGTACCTTAACCTGTAATCAACCTGTACCATAAACAAGTGCATCAACCATGCACCAACCTGTACCAAATAACCTGTAATCAACCTGTACCATAAACAAGTGCATCCAACCATGTATCAATTATGTACCAATCATGTGTCAACTACTCATCAACTATGACTCATCAATATGTAACAACATCATCAACTATACACCTCATGTATGTGCCAACTCATCAACTACTTGTCTCAACCATGTACTCAACATGTACCTCAACCAAAAGCCCTCATAAACTTCATCATCCAAATCTGATTTGTATCTCTGTAATAGACCTAGTGTCATGTATAGGGAAACGTGACACCTGCCTCGAGAAATGTGTCATGTATTTAGGTGGTTTTTCAGCACATGGTTTTTTGCCGATGGTTTTTCTATTTCTTGTTAAGGAATTAGGGTTTTGGAATAATCCAGGGCATTGGGTTAGGGTTTTGGATGTCGTTGGCTCCTATATGTATTTTGTATTGTAAACATTGTAACACAATGAATGAATATAGAATATGTTGGTTTTCTCGGTTTGGGTTTCGAGGGGAAAAATCTCTGTGTAATGTTTGTATTTACCATTGTATCTTTTATGTTATTTTCTGAATATCTGTTTGCAGTAGATATTGTACAAGGTTAGGATTTACAGTAACCACTGATTTTGCCTCTTGTATGAAAAACACCTCAAATATTTTTCCAAACACTTGTTGACAACTTCAGTCTAGCCATTTGTATGGGAGTGATAGGCGGTACTGAGCTGCAATTGGGTGCCCTGTAGCTTGAACAATTCTTGCCAAAAATTGTTGGTGAAAGTGGGATCTCTGTCAGAGACAACAAAATTAGGCATGCCATGAAGCTTGAAGATATTATCAATGAAAATTTGAGCCACTTTGGATGCAGTGAATGGGTGTTGAAGAGAACAAAAATGAGCATATTTTGAGAGACAATCGACGACCACCATGATGACTGACTTGTTTCCCGATTCAGGTAAGCCCACAATGAAATCCATAGAAATATAATGCCAAATATCAGGGGGAATCAGAATCGGTTGGAATGTTCCTGGAGCTTTGAAAAATTCTCTCTTGTTGCATTGATAGACTTCACATTCAGCCACAAAGGTGCGGACGTCTTGTTTCATACCATCCCGAAAAAAAAAAAAAAAAATAAATAAATAAATAAATAAATAAATAAATAAAAAATTATTGTTTGACCCATTCATAGGTTTTGGTAAACCTTGAATTCTTGGTTTTGGGTGAAACATGAAGTTCATAAAGCACCGTGGATTTAAGTTGTGATTGTTTGCATAAATACAAACGCCCTTTGTAGAAAATCTCTTCATTGTTCCAAGAGTACCTTGGAGAAACTGGAGAATTGTGTTGCAATTGGTGGATCATGCTATAAATTTCGGGGTCTTGCAGATATTCCTAACAAATAGCTTGAGGCCACTCTGGTACAATGAAGGAGAGGGAGAAAAGGAACTTGTCTTCTTCATATTTTCAGGAAAGAGCGTCGACCATTACATTTTCCTTTCCCTTATTGTAAATGATCTCATAATCATAACCAAATAGCTTGGTCACCCATTTTTGTTGCATCGGTGACGAAATTTGTTGTTCCATAAAATACTTGATACTTTGATGAATAGTTTTGATTTGGAAGTGTTGACCCAATAAATAAGGACACCAGATATCCATTGCATGTAGAATACCTAACATTTCCTTTTCATAAATGGATTGGCCCAAATGTCGCTCGGAAATTCGTTTGCTAGTGAAGGCCAAAGGAATGCCATCTTGCATGAGGATGACCCCAATTCCTTTCTGGAAGCATCACATTCCAATACAAACACCTTTGTGAAGTTTGGAAGTGTCAGGACATGGGTTGAGCACATAGCATATTTCAAGGCTTGGAAGGAATGATCTGCAGTTGGAGTCCAAGTGAAAGCATTATTTTTAAGGAGATAAGTGAGAGGAACTGCAATTTTTCCATAATTCCAAACAAACTTCCTATAATGGCCCGTTAAACCCAAAAAGCCACGCAAGCTCTTAATATTTTTAGGGCAAGGCCAATCCTACATAGCTTCAATTTTCTTAGGATCCACCTGGACACCATCCTTTCCCACAATATGACTCGAGTATTCCACTTCTGAGGCACCAAAGGCACATTTAGATTGTTTGAGGAAAATTTGGTGCTTAGAGAGTAGATGGAGAACTTGATTCACATGGGAGAGATGTGACATCTAAGTTTTACTATAGATGAAAATATCATGAAAGAAAACTAAGACAAAATGACGGAGAAAAGGATGGAATACATTATTCATAACACTTTGGAAAGTGGAGGGAGCATTACACAAGCCAAAGGGAATTACCAAGAATTCATAATGACCCTCATGAGTTCGAAATGCAGTCTTGGGAATGTATTCTTCTTTCATACGGATCTGGTGGTAGCCAGAATGTAGATCCAGTTTAGTGAATTATTGTGCACCACTCAATTCATCCAAGGGGTCATCAATGATAAGAATGGGGAATTTGTCTTTGATTGTGAGTTTAATGAGGGCACAAAAATCAGGACACATGTGCCAAGTACCTTCTTTATTGAGTACCATGACCACAGGGGAAGAATAGGGGTTGTTATTGGGACGGATAACACCTCCTTCTAGAAATTCATGAATAATTTTCTCAATTTCATTCTTCTGGGCAAAGGGATGACGATAAGGGTGAACATTGGGAGGAATATTTCCTGGTATGAGAGGGATGGAATGATCATGGACTAAATGGTAAGGGGGAATTTATTTGGAAGTGGTAAAAACAACTTGGTGGCGGAATATGATAGATTGGAGGTCGGGATGCACAAAAGGTGTCTCATCAACATGAATGGAGTGGATTTGGGAAATAATGCCAGAATGACCTTTTTTCAGGAGATTTTCCATGCGATGGGAACTAATGATCTCAATGGATCCTATTGTGATGCCTTGGAACTTATAGTGTTGTCCCTCATGTTGGAATTACATGGTTAAGTCCTTAAAATCCATGAGAATGGGACTGACAGTGTGTATCCATTCATCATCGATAACAATGTCACAACCACCCATATCTATAGAAAACATATGGGATTGCAGGTGATACTGATCAATTTGGAGCCGCACATTTTCACATCGTCCCCCACATTTCATGGAACCTCCATTTGCAATCATGATTTGAAAATTATTGACAGCACAGATGTTACAATTGACTTCTTGGTAAATGCGAAGATGAATAAAATTATGGGTGCTACCACTGCCCACGAGGATGATGACTTTCATATTTTTAATGTAACCAATTAATTTGAGAGTCTGGGGAGTAGAGATGTCGGTGAGGGAATTAAGTGAAATCATCGGGTCAACTTCTAGTGGATCAAAGGGTGGTTTCAGATCAGATGGTGGTGGTAGTTCCTCCATAGGTGGAACAAAAACATCTTCTTCAGAAATATCCTCAGTCACAGCCATAAAATCCTTATGTTACTTACACTTGTGCCCTGGAAAATATGTGTCATCATAATTATAATAAATACCCTTGATTTTACATTCAACCATTTCATCCCTTGTTATTTTTTGGATCTTGAGTTGAGTTGCACGAGGGGAATAATTGGTGGTTTTAGGGCGAGGAGGAAAGGAGGGTCTGCAGATCTAGGAGGATACAATATTTTGTGGTTCCTTGGCTCACTGAGTAGCTTACAACTAATTCTGAGGGTGTGCCATGAGAACATGGGCATGGATTTCATCTTTGAGGCCACTGATAAAGCATTCCCTGAAGAAAGCATCTAGCATTCCCTCCGTTATGAAATCCAAGTGCTCAAATGTAGCAATAAAGTCTTCCACTATCCCAGACTGCTTCAACTTGGTCAAATAGCTTAAATGGTGGGTGTCAGAGTCAAAGTAGTCATAAAGTTCTGCCACAAACTGTGTCCAAGAAACATACCCTTGGCGGGCCTTTTTTCACCATTTCCACCATTTCCATCGTTTTGGATCCATATGTAGGACACCATAATGAAGCTTGGCTAAATCATCAGTAATTCCGTGCAAAGAGAAATAATGTTCCATTTGGGTGACCCATCCTATAGGATCTGAGCCATCAAATTTGTTCACCTCAATTCTAGGAGGGAGGAGGTCTCTAGAAAAGTGGGTAGCATGAGAACCTTGGTAATGGGAAGATTTGTGGTCATCCTGATAAGATGGTTATTCAGAAGAGGAAGGGTTTTGGGAATGAACCATGAAGTTTTCAAGGGTGGCTTTGAGGTCTTTGAGGTCTTTGATGTGGGCACATTGGTCCTAGAGGGTATGAATATCAGAATTGATTGAGATAAGGTTGGCATTGATATTCTTTATGTCTTCCTTGTTCTCAAGGTTGCCAACAACCAATGTATTGAGTTCTTGAGATCAGGTGTTGGCCATTTGGAAAAATGGGAAGGAAAATGGTATAGGGGAAACACAAGGGGTCAGGAGGGGTGTGTGGGATCACTGAGAAGAAGGGTGTCAAATGATAGGTACCACTTTGATTAGGTAGAAAAGGGGGATCCAATGGGATAGGGGCCAAACAAGGGTGTCAGAAAAGGGTCGGATCCACAAAAACAAATTGTGTTAAAAATGATAGCTATCACTGGAATCAGGGTGAAGAGAGGAACCTAATGGGATAGGTCCCAAATAAGTGTTCCATCGGGACCACTATACTCTTTTTTTTTTAAATCCTATGAAGTTATACTATGAACTTAATAATAATGCAGTGACGAAATGTCCAAATGCTTAATAGGAAGAAATGTGTAGTAATTTCACAACCAGAATGCAGGAGGCACAGTTGCGCGGCAATAGATCTTGTATGTTTTATTTGTTTTTCTGACCCAAGGGTTAGGGTATTCAATTTTTCTATAGAAAAGGGTTCTCCTTGTGTTATAGCTCTCTGATATACATGTGGGGTCCAATAGTAGTACTCAACCCAATATCTCAAGGCACCAACTAAGGAGGCTAGACCATTCCCTTAGCCATACTACCCATGTACTAGAAAGTATCTTCCCAAGTGTTGTTCTCGGTGGAACTATATCATTCAGGAAGCTGATTGGTTTATCTATGGAGGGCTTCAGGATATCTAGGTTGATCTGTATATAGGTGTTTTCTTATGCGCTGCCACTCGAAGGGGTACCAACAGGGGTTACAAGGGTGGTCAATGAATGTGTGCTTAAAAACCACTTGTATTTATTGCGTGTATGCTTCCATGACTATGGATTTATGAGATGAATGATAGATCTATGTAGATTTAAGACGTCGAAATACGTCTCTACCCTAAAAAAAAATCAACCCACAATTTATTGTCGAGGAAAGTGATATGATACCATTTGTAGTATTCCAGATATAAAATAGTATGCAGAACATAAATATTGTATCAAGTAATGGAGGAAAAACAATGATATAACCAGAACAATAACATAATAATACCATAATAACACCAGAAAGAGCACCTTTATTAATGATAGCAATGTTCACTTGCCTCTTCGAGGGGGAAACCTCCAGCAGAGCAAAGCTCTATTACAATAATCTCCAAGACAAAACTTCTCATATCCTCTACTCTTATTTATACTAAATATATCTATCCAAAATAACAATCTAGAGGAAGATCCTTCTAGAAGTGGAAGATTCTATTAGGTCCTATTACATTTGACTTGTTCTTCTATATTACTAGGCCTTATTAATATTGGCCTTTATTACATGGAATTATATTATTCTACCTACGTGAAGGGTTAGGGAGGTTAGGTCCCTAACATATGGAAGAATATATTTTTATTATTTATGGAGCCTTGCATGTTGGAGGTTGTAACAACTTCGTTATTTATTCATTTGTTGACTTGTCTCATGGAAGTGGTTACTTGAGAGCATTATTTCATTATCTTAGAGGGAACACTTAGTGAGTTACTCTAGGTACACCTTGGAGCACATATTCCCATGGCAAGGATTATTTTGTGTGTATTGTTGATTTATCACCTTGGAGGGTGCATTGCATATGGACCATTTAGCATTTTGACATGGTAAAAGGTTTATTCTAATGGTTCATCCTCTCTCTTTTTGAGGATATCTAGAACATTACTCTCTATTTTTGGATGAGGAAACATGCTTAGGAAATATTAGAGGTCATGCCATCCACTTGACATGGTCATCACAATATAACTACCCTATTTTTTAATTGTTTCTTTAACTTGTCATCGATATAGTTGGAAAATATTATATTTTATTGTAAGAGAGAAGAAACTCCCTCTAAAAAGAGAAGTGTTCTCTTCATTCATTGCTTTAATTGGAGATTGGAGGATTGTGGAGATATTCAGAAGAGATTGAAGGTTGGAGGTTGGAGATGATTTATGATCTCTTATGTATATCAAACCCGTGAAGACTTAATGAAAAAAAGGATTATTGCATCTACTTTGTTGTGAGGTATATTTTTATCGCTCTTCATTTTGTTGTAAATTCATTGTAGAAACCTCTTGTTAGCATGCTAATTTTAAGGCCTATTCATTTAGAAGTAAATGTGAGGAAATTTTTCCATATTGACTTCCTTATTGTTTTATTTCCGCATTGTTATCTTTCATATGACAAGTTAGTTGATGATTCAACTCAATAAAACAACACCTCCATGTTAACAATGATGAGTAGCACCTCGATCCCTCCGACATAAGTTTCCATAATAATTTCTAGCAAACACTCTAAGGTCGAATATATCACATCTAGTCCATTTTTCCTTGAGTATCTAAAATAACGGTGAATGTAACGAACAAGTTCTCTCGTCCATAAGGTTGAATACAATAAACTATCCTTTTACTCCATACTAATTCCTTTCTTTGAAGAAGTTGTGAATGTACCAAACTAGGCCTTTCCATTATGCAATATTTCAATAATCCATTATCCAAATAGATTGATAGTCACTAGTCTCGCATCATCACATTTACGTGTTCCCCTCATCTCCCCTTCCATTTCTTTCCATACCCCCTTTTCCATTTCCATTTCCACTTCCACACACTATACTGCAACACTTTGTTTTATCAAGGCTTACTCTTCATTTTCACCTTGAGCCCCCACTTCATAGCTTTTACAATCCTACCTTTAGGGAATCCCCTATTGAGTTGGAGAAAATCCAACCAAAAGTGAGAGGAAGAGTAATTGATATGACAATGGGTAGCCTTCCTAAGTTGCCCAAAACTAACACCTTGGTTCTTAGGACTTTACACTTTTGTGCGTGTTAGATTTTTTTGTAACGAGATTTAAGAAAATTATCACCTCAAAAGGTGGCCCTCCCTATTGTGTAATTTGATGCATACATATTGGGGTAACCTAAGGATATGACCATCCAAATTCACTAAGACCTAAACCATATTTATGTTGGGTCGTCCCTTGAGGAAATATACATATAAGCAAGGATTTTCACAACCAACAGTGCTACACAACCTGGACCTCTTCTATATGCATGGTTTGAACTAAAGTAGATCATTTGACCAACTAAAATGCATGTTTTCATTAACAAGAAAAACATACATTTTGACCTCATGAAAGAGAAAAATGTCAATGAAGGAAATTAAACTATGGATATCATGAGTCATATATCTCATACACTAGTCTGTCAAACCTCTATAATCTAAAGAGACAGCTTTCATAATTAATTAGTGGTATGAAGATCCATATCCTCCTACCCATCCACCTAGTTCAAAATCCCAATTGCATTTTTCATTGAAGGGAGAGTAAAATCATTTATCTTGCACTATCAAAGATTTCAAATATAATATTCAATATATATATCTAGTTGTGAATGCAACAACAAAGTAAGTGCCATGGCCCTTCAACCACCTCTTCAAGAGGTAGCAGCTTGAGAAGGACAAAGGGTCTCTTTCTCAATTGTTGATGGTTCACAAGGCATTGGCCTTGGGGATATCGGGGTTGCAGAATTGGCACTTCCAATATGAAGTATGTTTTGAGAGCTTTCCAATAGTATAAATATCACACTTCTACTTACCTGGTGACCAAGTTGAGAAACTAGAATTACCAGGTAATTTATGGGTAATTAATATAATGGGAAAGGGTGAATTAATAATGAGTCAGTATATAAAAAGTGTAGGTCCATGTGCTTTCTTATTAACCAATCACCCAGCGCCAATTTTCCTCATGTGTTTGGAGGAGAGGTGGAACTTAAAGATATTGAAAAAAAAAACATTTTAGTCACCTCCGTAGAAGTCCTTTACTACTAAAAAGTGAGTGGATTGGTGGATCCTTAGTAAGTGGAGCTAGTTCTAGGAGGATTAAATTCCCTTTTCCTTCTCTCAAATTGGTGATGAAGTAGAATACTCCATGTTCCATTGCAATATCTAAGTCATCAAAAGCATGCAAGTGAGTGGGGGACAAGAGAGTATGTATTCACCTAGAGAGACAAGTGATCAAGTACACATCCCCTTATATTAAACAAAACAGAAAGTAAAATAAATCCAACTAAATGAAAATGAACATAAGGTACCATTGAATGTATTAATACCATTCAAACTAACAAAATAACTAATGTGAACTATCCTAAAAAGAATGAATAGAGAAACCAACCCAACCTTTCAAAAAGTCAAATAGGATAGGCAAGTGATAAACAACCACCATTTAGAATGTTCCAACCTTAGCTAGTGGGTGTCAATGGTAAGGTCCAACTCAAGAATTCTCAATTTTCCAGAAGACATAAGAAATGTTGAATTAGTTGAAGGTTATCGATATGCCAAGCACACAAAATAGAGGTACGTATAATTTTTTTACAATTACTTTTTATCTTTCTACTCTTATTGGAAAACAAGTGTTAAGTGACCTTGATATCATTGACACATATGAGCAACTTTAACCTCAAGAGGTAAATATTTCTCAAGGGACATCACTTAGTTGGGAGATGAGTACATTAGAAAATAGTCTAGTAGTTGTCTCCCCTAGACATAATGCAATCGTAGCAAACAAGATTATTAAGACTTTAGACAACCACCAACATTTTGCAAGATCATCAACTATAATTTTTCATCCGTATTGGTACTTCATAGGTGGAAAAAATGGAGGAATTGGCTTGCAGGTCCTATTTTGGTGATTTGGGGTCTAAAAACTTCCAGAGCTAGTTTCAGGTATCAAATGGCACTTTCTATGCATATTGGTATCATAACATTTTTCTTTGGAGATTTTGTGGGAATTTCCAGGATCTAGGAATTGGCTTAAGAAGGAAGTCTCTAAACCCTAGACATGGGGGATAATTCCAATCATAACAACCCTCAAGATGAGGCAGAGGAGATATTTTCAAAGATATAACAACAAGTTGATGATATCTCTCGCAACACATCACTCCTCATGGTGTCTCTAGTGAAAGGGAAACTTCCAATAAAGGCCAAATGGTACTCCAATTATGCATAAATGAGGGACTTGTATCCCACTCACTCACCAACACAAATCCTCTTTGGAAGTAAAAATTTTGATCTTGAGGACCATGTCTTCAAAATTCCTCTACCCCATATAAGGATATGTATTATTTTGATGGTTGCAAGGCCTTTGTTATCAATAGATCCTATACACAAAATCCATCTCTACTCTAGAATGATTAGTTGGCTCATTTCTGTGTAACTTGCACACAAGGAGCTAGATAGTAATGCAATGGAAAATAAACCTTATTTATCAATAAGTCAATCAATGTCAAGTCTCTAGCTCTATTGGATTTCAAGTACTTTGATTTTAGTATTTATTCTGAGTAAAAACTCAATCCAATTCTAAGTGAAACATTTCTACAATCACCTCACTTCTCTTTATTCTTATGATAAAATGTGAGGTTAGTCTATTATTAGGATTTAAGGCAAGTGTCAGTCAACTTTATATGCATGGAAGGTTACATCAAACCTCTATAGATGATGTCAATCAATAAATTTCCATTGCAAGAACTCATAAACCTCTATATCATTAACACATCAACACTTCTTCTTTCAAGCATGATTTGGTCCCCCACTAGCTTATAATAGAAGGCATAGATGCAAAAATACTAGCACTTGTGTATATGTTTGGAACCAATGTCTTTGGCTTATTTTTGCAAAGTCATGTTAAGGATCCTAAACTTGTAAATTCCCATTGAGCTATCAATAATTTCCAATTCTTGTTCCAAATTTTCATGGCCTCTTGAATATGGATCTTGAGTCATTTTTCACTATCTCCCTACATCCATGTGTATCACTTACGATTTGATTAGAAACTCAATTTATCTTAGGAAACAAATGAATGGTGATCATCCCTTATTAATGTTGTTTCATCCAGTCATGGAACACTAACCTTGGGCATATTCAAATAAAATAATCCTTCTTATATTGTAATATTCATCTTTGTCTCCATCTTCACTCAATGATTACGCATAAACACACCACCCAAATCTACATAAACAAAAAAAATGCACAAGAAATAATCTTCAAGAGAGATCAATAAAAGAGGAAAGCACAATGAAACAATCCCACTTAGCTTCATATCCAATGGTTGGCGAAATCGCCTAGCAACTAATTTAATCACCCAGGGAGAGAGGAAAGTTTTCTACAAGCAGTGTGTGACTCGTATGGCCCCATGGGTGACAGTGAGTGACCCATGTAATTAGAATTCAATTAAATAAAAAATCCATGCTATGAATTAAGTCAACCCAGGTATGAAATTATAGCACAATTAAGATAATTTTGACTCGGGCAAGAGAAATTCACCTCAATAAAGAGAAATTACAGCCTAGAGGAGTGATAAATTCACCATACATATGGAATACACCAAATTAGGAACCCCCTAGGTAAGTGCAATAATCAAATATTGTGAGACATTAATCTCTATGCATAGTGGAATGTATGGTGGGTATATCTAAGTTGTTAGCATTCACCAATCTCATGTAAAATAGTTCTTTGAACCAAATGAACACAAATATAAGTGACCATTCTTAATTGCCACCATTAACACACTCATACTATCACAATGAACAAGATAAGAGCACATTTCACTCACATAATGTAAACATAGATTTATTACCAATTACTCAAGCACATCCATTAAACAACCATTGAGAAAATTCATCACATAAGACAGGGTGTTTACCCTGGAAACCCAAATGGGAAAATTGGCTTCAAAAGGGACTCATTGTTTCATTTCAGCAATCTCTAGTACAATGCAACACTTAGTTCTTTATCCTCCTTCCTTCTTTAGCCAAAAAAAATCATTTTAATAATGATGGTTAAGGAAGAAATAGGGAAAGCTATAGATAAGGGGAATGCCAACATCCGTGACCCTTCATTTCCCCTTCCTTGACCTTCTATCCTATTTTAACTATTATTATTTTCCTCTCACATTTGTCTCATTCAACTTGTACATTTGATTTGTTCTACAAATTTTAATAACCTTCATAAATTGCTAGATTAATCTTACAAGTACTAAGTCTTACACCCATTCATTGGTTTGGATCCATTTTAGATAACACCTCCCCATTGAGAGGATTTCATCTCCAAATGCTCCAAGGAAACCAATCTAAATCAATGTACCTTCTATCTACTTCTCTAAAACATGGCTCTGACTCTAGTTCTGGATTTGGCTCTGGCTCATGGCTCCAGTTACTAGATCTATTCATAGTTATGGATTTGGATCTAGTTCTTGGCTCACTTGTTCCCACAACGTATAAGTTTTATCACTAACTCTCAACTCTAAGAAATCTTCAAATCCATACTTTGGAGTCAACATTCATTCCCATCTCTCTCTCATTCTCCGAGATGGTCCATCTTGGAAGTCATGAAGCCAAATAAAATGTTGGTCTTCTTGTTCAGTGTGAAATAACAAGCTTTACTATCATGTAACAGTCCCATAAGAGGAAGTGTGTATTTCCTTCTCTTTCTAGGATTATTTGCTTCCCAGCATGGATACAACTCTTCTGTGTCTAAACATGCTTGCAATATGATGCCAACCTCCCCCCTCTCCTTTATCTCCTTCGTGGTTAGCTCGACCTCACGGTCTAGGATCAATCAAGTCATCGAGTCAAATGGCTCGTCAAGCTCCCGATGGGACCGATTTGACTTGACACGGGCCCTTTTCAATACCTCGGTGCCTGCTATATGGCACCTGCGGACCCTCTCCTTAGCGCTTTGAATTATTACACCAATGCACTTACCTCTTGATGTTAAGTTCCTCCCTTGATGTGACCATGGACCAACTCCCTTCATGACCCTGCACTTCAGGAATTTCATGAGCTTCTTTCTCCATTTTCTCAATTTATGAATCGGCGAATGCTTCGGGACCAGATCTACGGTCCTCGTTCCTCGTTCCTCCCGTGATCAATGGTTGTGATCAAACTGCAATTTCAGACTTCGCAAGTCCTGTCTCCTCTTGACTCTGCTTCTTTCTATCATGAATCGGCGATGCATTAATCCTATACCATGTTTCCTTCCAGATCCAACAGCCTTGATTGAAATCGCTCTTCGCGAAGATCCTTTGTTTTCTTTTGGTAAACCTTATGAAGTTTATTCTCCCAAACCTCTTGATCTTCTGCCACCTGTCTCCTCCTTGACAAAGGGTGACTTCTCTGTCTTCAGAACTTCGGAAAGTCCTCGAATGTTTTGCACACTTAGCGCAAATTCTCCTTTCAAGACTTAGGTTTTTCTCAAAGTCTTTTTGCACTCCTTGCATAAATCTGTGCAACTCTCCTGCGACTCTGCTCGGCTTGAAAACCTTCAAGTTTTCAAGTTCCTCTACGAGTTTCTCATGCCCTCTTGGCATTTTCTCGCCCTTCCTCCTAAGCTTATAAGGTGAACTCTCGACACCTTAGGCACACTCCTTGCGCTTGGCTCAGTTCTTCGATGGCTTCTCCCTCAGCCTCATGGAAAGGTTTAAGGAATCTCCTTTCCTTTGTCGTTGCACTTCTTGTAAAGCCTTCCTTCACCAGATTGTTCATCAATACTAGGATTCTTCAACACCTTCCATTGTTTTTCTCCTGCGAATGCTCACGCAAGCTCAATGCCCTCCTGGCAGAGTATTCCAGAGTGTTCAGTAACTCTGAACCGTGCCTCTCTCCACACAGTCTTTATTTTCAAGGGTTTTAATCGCCTTGAAATTTCTCCCTAAGTCTGTAAATTAGTCTGGTGTGCCCTCCTGGCATCTTCTCTTCTAACTCCATTGAGTTCAGACCTGCACTCCTTGCATCGACTTACAGATTTTCCTCTCTCTGTCGTGCACTCCTTGCACTTATCTTAGAAAACTAGACTTAACTTAACACACTCACAAAAATAAAACTGTATCTCTATCCCTGCATACGATTTTTAACATCCCTATACAATTCACAAGCATGCAAATGACATCCATAACACAACATCTGTTGAACAAAAGATAAAACAGGAAAAACTGTCATTTTCTATTAATGGTGGAATGTCAATTTACAATGGTGGAGTCCAAGCTACAACTGAGACTCATCTCTCTAGATTTCTCTCTAAATCTCCATCCCTCCAACCTTCTATTTTTCTTACAATACAAAGATTTATACAAGAGGGGCTCTACGAGCTTCCCTCGCAAGCTAATTTAGTGGTGTCAAATCACCATTCAAAACACCTATCTAATGGACAGATTACAATGATGGAAATATGCTCCAAATCGAATGTAGATCCCTTCTATCATCAGCCTATTAATTAGGACCTTATCTCTAGCTTGTGAGAAATCACAACTTGTCTCTTCCAGCTTGTCTTCAATTAATGTCTAGATCATGCCTTGGATTCTTGAGGAAAAAATGAGAGGGTGGCGCCTCTCCTTCCTTGAATGTGCACCACGCATGTTGATTAGTTGGTGCGTGCTAAGATGGAGCGATGTTCCTGCATCACAAGAACACCATGTAATTTTCAATAACTCTCCCAATGTCATTGACCTATGTGCACCAATCTATTTCACATCTTCAAGATGGGTTTCTTAGGATGCAATATTGGAAAAGATAATTGGATTTTGGTTTCCCTTGGAATCAACCTATTTTTCATCTTGTTGGTGTCATTGACCTCATCCTTTGCTATAGATATTTTTCTAGCTACTACTCCTTGGAATGGAGATGTAAATATCTTTGCATTCTCTTCAATATTCACTCTCCACACTCTCCTCTTGGTTGTGTGGTTTATGGGGTGAAGTTATGGATGAAGCCACCAACACTTTGCTTCCTAATGTCTACTCAACTATTAGTGGTGGAAAAAGTTCCTATTGTTACTATGAGAACTTCCTATCATACTCCTCCTCTCTATGTGCCTCTGAGTTCATCATTGGATTGGAGAAGTCTTATTGTCATTCCTCCTCTAAAACCAATTAATCTTGTGGCATATGGCTTTCTTCTCCCAACAACATGCCTCGATATGAACTTCCTTTCCATATTATAAAGAACAATCCTTTAAGTACCAAAATCTCACAAAAATATGGCCTCTCTTCTTACAGCAGTGACAAAAAATGGATGCATTGTTTGATTAATACGTATTTTTCTTATTCTTATTCTTCTTCTTCTTTCCCTTACTAATTGGTTTGCTACTTCTTATGAGTGATGGTGCAACCTAAGTCTTCAAGCTCTTCTCCCTCACTAATATTCTTCAATATACCACAACAAGGATAAGGTGGTAGTGGGTTTCCAGATTCACTTAATACTACTCTTTCTCATAATGAGCAAGCCAACTATACCATGTCTTTCAACTTCACAAAATTGATATTCACGGTCATGGTTTTTTCACCTATACCATTGAATTCTAGGCCTTCATGTTTGACCCATGATGTAGCTATAATGGGGCTCAATATTCCTTGTCTTATCTTTCCTATCTCTTTTCCATCATATCACGTATGTCTTAAGAGTTTGGAACCAATGCCTCTAGCATTCTTTTCAAATTCACCAAGTTTCTCTTAAGAAATATCTACAGAAGTTGAACTTACTAGAGTTGTCACCATGGTGTTGGCCTCGACAATGGAAATGGAAGGTGGCCCTACTTTTCATTGTTCTTAAACAACTACTTGGAGCCTTGCAAAGGCCTCCTCCTTCTCTACCAACTATTTTTGCATTTGAGTTATCATCTACATGAGCATATCCTCTTGCCATCTTTCCAACTAAATGAATCTCTCTCCCAAGTGTACAAGTTGCATTTTGTGCTTGTCCTGATATACCATAATCACAATGAGGGAGTCTTGGCATTCTTCAAAATTCTTTTTTAGCAATGGAAAAATTTTGGTAGATATCTCAAGGAGCTTATCCATCTCTTCCATCCTTTATTTGAACATTTGGAACTACTCTTTCAAGTGCCCATTCTCTTCTCAAAGCTAAGAATTGTTGGCCCTTAATTCTTCCAACTTTTCTTTACTTTCTTTACCCATCACTAGTAAATTTGAGTCATTTTGCAATGGCTCTTTCGACGCTCTGGCGATGTTATGTCATGGATATTGCAAAGAATCTCAGGTCTCCCAAATGTTGCTTCACATGTCTTGGAAAGTGCAACGAACCTGGAAAAATGTTGCAAGAGAGACGAAACAAGGAAGTTATCGCATGAGAGACAAAGAAGGGATATCATTTCACGAGCAACAAAGAAGGGATATTGTCGCAAGAGTGACAAGGTAGGGAAATCGTCACAAGCGCGACAAGGAATGGAAATCGTCACAAGAGCGACCATGAATGGAAATCATCACAAGAGAGACAAGGTAGGGAGATCGTGGCAAGAGAGACAAGGTAGGGACGTCGTCACAAGAGCGACAAGGTAGGGATATCGTCACAAGAGTGACAAGGTAGGCAGATCGTCGCAAGAGAGACAAGTTAGGGAGATCATCACAAGAGATACAAGGTGAAGAATCTTGCGACGAATCAGTTATTGAAGGCATCGTTGCAAGAGCGACGACTATAACGATTATTGCGATGAAATATCTATAATATCGACGAATATTTTCCATCGATAGTATAGCTATTTCATCGCAAGAATCCTTACAGTCTTCGCTCTTGCGACGACGTATATTTACAAAAAAAAAATGATGCCCTTATTCATAGTATGTTGATCATTCTTTTATTGTTTGAGCGATATTTCAAGAGATCTTATTATATGTTTATGATATATATTTCATGAATGTGCAAAGTATACATCTATAACCAAAAGTGTACAGTCTCTAAAAAGGATTTTTAAGCAAACAAAATTGTCAAATATCTATCACATTCATTAATAAAAATTCACTAATAAAACACAAGTCTACTAATAGGCAATTGTGGCAAATGTAGTCAATTAAATAATCGTTGAACATATTATTTAAAACTTCCAACAATAGAACCCTAATGACATTGAGGAAAATGTTGAACTTTGTCTTTAAAACAAAACAAATGAATGAGAAACACCAAACTTATTATTTCAAACTTCCAACAATAGAACCCTAAGGAAAATGTTGGACTTTGGCTTTAAAACCAAAACAAATTAAATAAGAAAACCAAACATCTTATTTCAAACTTCCAACAATATAACCCTAACTACATTGAGGAAAATGTTGGATCTTGGCTTTAAAACCAAAACAAATGAAATGAGAAACACCAATGTCATCGGAATAGAAGCTAGACAAATTTCTCTAGTAATAAAACCTAGGAGATTTTTCAAGGAAAAAAAATCCTTAACATGAACACACAACTTTGCACAAAGCATTGAGCCTAATATAGGCAATTGATAAACCCTAGAACCCCTGCATGTCTAAAAAACATGCAATCTCCAATGACATTTGTTGGCAGACAAACTTGCAATGACAACATTTGTTTGTAAATAGAAACCTTGCATCTGCAATGACATTTGTTTTTTGTTTTTGTTTTTCTCAACCCAAAAGCTAACTAAGATTTTAAAAAGGAGAAAATCGAATTTGGACCATGTTCAAAAGGATACTTGAAAATGAAATCTTGTGTCAAAATTCATAATCGACACCTTTCAAAACCTAGGATCCCCTTCTACTAGAAATCCAAATCCATAGCCATTGCCTTTAAATTCTACTCACAAACCCTTGGGGAAGGAAAAGGGTTTAACCTCTTATTTCCACCTCTATCAATTAAACCAATGAAGAACGTGTTACCAGAGGAAATAGAGATAGGCATTCTTGCTTTCTTCTCAAATAATTTTTATGTTGTGGAATGAACAAAGGAAACGATGATGGAATGTGAGAATCCATCAAGCCAAATGAACTTTGTTTGAAATTCGCCTATGACCATGAAGGGTGCAAGCCATCCTCTTGTGATATTTGTATGCCACAAATCAAGTATTAAATCAATCTGGAAGTGGCAATGATATGATCTACAAGGAAAAAATGAGTTGATGTTAAGAGTGAAATAACCGCCACAGTGAGTGCATATATTCCCTCGATGACCATGTGGAAGATAGCAGATTGGCATTTAGTCTGCAAGTTGGATGACCACCCTTATGTGGCCATCACGTGGTAGACCCTAGTTGAACCCTAAACTAGCATGAACTCGTTAACTTTTTTTTGCACATTGGCATTCAGTATAAGGACCATGTGGAATATAACACATTGGCATTCAATATGCAAGCTGGATAACCACCCTTATATCACCATCACGCGGCGGGCCCTAGTTGAACCCTAAATGAGCGTGAACTCTCACTTTTTTTAACAAATTAGCGTCTGAGGACCATGTGGAATATAACACACTAGCATTCAGTCTACAAGTTAGATAACCACTCTTATGTCTCCATCACATGGTGAACCCTAGTTGAACCCTAAACGAGTGTGAACCAACTTTTTTTAACACATTGTGATGGTGAACCCTAGGTGAACCCTAGTTGAACCCTAAACGAGCGTGAACTCTCACTTTTTTTAACACATTAGAATTAAATCTGAGGATCACCCCTTTTTTTGTGACCATCAAGTGGTGAACCCTAGTCAAACCGTGAACTCTCTCTTCATGTCAAGAGGCAATGAACCCTAGTCAAACCATGAACTCTCTCTTCATGTCAACAGGTCACCCTAGTCAAACCAACATTTGAACCAAAATATATAAAAAGAATAAACCATTTGAACCAAAATATATAAAAAGAAAAAATCATTTGAACCAAAATATAAAAAGAATAAATCAAGATACACATGCATATATAGAGGAATCTTGGTAAGGGTTGATACAACGACATACATTTATTTTTAAAAAAAAATAAAAATTGATGCCCTTATTCATAGTATTTCTATCACTTTGAAATATTCTTATGTAAACACAACAGTTTGAAAGTGGTAATGTTGGTGTGTCATTATTAATAAGTTGTTTTGAAATTTGTATATTATTAGTACAACATAATATAAACTAAGGAAACTATTGAATAAAAAATATATATAAAGGAAAAGTATTTATATGGTAGAGACCCACTATCACTCAGATGAGTTCATCATGTCTCCCAATTTAGAAGTCGCCACCACCATTACAACTACCACTAATGCATCAGGGATAGGGTGTCACGTAGCAACGGGACACCACTTAGCCTACCCCAGACCCAAGCCATTAATATGGCAAGTCGACAACCCTAGTTGAACCCTAAACAAGCGTGAACCCACTTTTTTTAACACATTGTGATGGAAAACCCTAGTTGAACCCTAAACGAGCATGAACTCTCACTTTTTTTAACACGTTGACATTCAATCTAAGGATCACCCTTTTTTTTTTTACCATCAAGTGGTGAACCCTAGTTGAACCATGAACTCTCTCTTCATGTCAAGAGGCAATGAACCATAGTCAAACCATGAACTCTCTCTTCATGTCAACGTGTCACCCTAGTCAAACCAACATTTGAACCAAAATATATTAAAATAATAAATCATTTGAACCAAAATATAAAAATAATAAATCAAGATACACATGCATATATAGAGGAAGCTTGGTAAGGGTTGATACGACGACATATATTTATTTATTTTTTTAAATAAAAAATGATGCCCTTATTCATAGTATTTCTATCACTTTGAAATATTCTTATGTAAACACAAGAGTTTGAATGTGGTAATGTTGGTGTCTCATTATTAATAATTTGTTTTGAAATTTGTATATTATTAGTACAACATAATATAAACTAAGGAAACTATTGAATAAAAAAATATATAAAAGAAAAGACTTTATATGGTAGAGACCCACTATCACTCAGATGAGTTCATCATTTCTCCCAATTTAGAATCTTCCACCACCATTACAACTACCACTAATGCATCTTGGATGGGGTGCCACGTAACAACGGGAGGCCATGGAGCATGCCCCACACCCAAGTCGTTAATATGGCAAGTCAGCAACCTTCACCTCATTCTTGAATGAAGGGAGGCCATTATTGTCTGCCGAGAAGGGGAGGACAGCTCTCTCACATGTTAAATATGGCAGCCACAAGGTGTAATTGCAATGGGGGGATCGGTATAGTGGTCATGTCGGGCCTTGGCTTATCACTCCCGCTCGAACGATGTTCGTTCCATTTCTCCCTTGCACTCCATCACCCTATCCACTCTGAGAACGAGACCTACGTCCAGTGGACTCTTACTGAGATTTCCCATAAATTATCAGTCTTCCTGTCTTTTCCATGCCAAGGGAAGGAGGCAAGCCGAGGCGCGGCCCAGCTTGGTATAGTCTAGTTTCCTGACAGAGGAGCGTGCCGTGTCCATTGCTCGGACTCAGCGATGGGAGAAACCAAGAACATCACCAATGGCATACATTGAGGAGGAGATTCCGGAGGAACCCATCCAGGTTCCTCCGAAATCCCTCCTCTTCACAGTGTCGAATGATTAGTAGCCCCCCAGCCATAATCCAGCAAGCACAAGAGCCCCAACCATCATGGAAGGGGCCACATGTATAATGGAGGAGGAATTCCCATATGAATTCCTGCATCTGGACTCTGCGGCCTCAATTCACAACATGGACAGCCAAGTTGGGACAATGGAAGAGGAGGTCAAGACGATGGAGGATGGAGGTGGAGGGCCACTCAGTCTTGGCGCCTCCACCACTTAAGGCTCTCCCTGGTTTCTTCCATGCTCCACCACCTTTCTTCCATACGGAGCAGATCAAGCTCGTCTTCAAGCTAAGGAACCAGAT
Organism: Picea engelmannii; assembly: GCA_009831015.1. NCBI lineage: Eukaryota > Viridiplantae > Streptophyta > Pinopsida > Pinales > Pinaceae > Picea > Picea engelmannii. The sequence goes on from ML776700.1 coordinate 403,488, forward strand.
GGCTGACCAGATACACCGGGACACCCTCATGCACTGGTGGATTGACATGCTCTATGATTCCTTCTCAAATGCACCTCCAGCTCAGCATTGCCCGACCTGTGTGAGGCCTTTCGTGCTCCATCCCAAGGATATCCCCTTTAGCAATGCTCTGAATGACATGCCCCCAGGTGCTAATGTGTAATTTCTTTGCTATGGTCACCTCGCACACTCTCAGCTCAGATCTTTGTACTACAATGATGCAGTTTTATAGTTCTGTCATCGTTTTTTAGCTGGTAGTTTTTCTTAGATGCATAGAACATTTCAGTAAGAACTTGAATCCTCCACCTGCTCTAGTTTTCGTTTGGTAGGGAAAATGGTGGATAACCATTATGACTAATGACATCACAGTCT
>ML776700.1:419421-431932 GCA_009831015.1 Picea engelmannii
TCAATCTCCTCAACTTGGTGTATGAGGTAGTGTTCTTGTGCATTGAAAAATGTTGGAGGTATATACTTTTTCATTTCACACATTAGATGAGGAATTTCTCTCTTCCAATAATTTATATCATCTTCATGGATTTCTTTCAATGACAACCATCTACATGAGATCATGAAACAAGAAAATAACATGTTTCAACATAACATAATATAATATATTACATTACAAGTAAAACATGTGTCATTAAGTACAACAACAATTTGAAAGAAAATTTTGCATATAAATCACAACTACTTACCTCATGTATTTTCCAAGATCATATATAACTTGTTTGAAGTTGTTGTCAAAGTCGTTTGGGAGAGATAGCAGTAGAACATACTGTAAAAAAAAAATGAATCGTTATTTGTTTCGACCAAATTAGACAAAAATAAATTAATTAATTAAAAGATGTATACCAAAATTATTACATTAATGAAGGTATGTCAATCATGTGTTTTTACCCCACCAAATTCACCTTTCTTCGTTAATATATTATTTATGTTTGAAGCAAAACCCGTGGGAAATTTAATTCTTTGAATGACTTCTTTTACATCATTGCTCTGTTTCTCTGTTAATAACCATGGAATTTTATTTCAGTCTAGTCCATATCTATTTGATCGGATCACACTTCGCATTGCATGATTGGCTTCCTGAATGTCAGTACAAATTTTGACAATTTTTTATTTTTCCCTCCTACCATCTATGATTCGCCATAACGTTTTTGTCACATTATTCCCAATATGCATTGTATCAAACAAATGAGCTATTTTTAGCTCCTCGTAGTAGGGAAACCTCATGAATTGAGTGGGATAACATTTCATTCATAGTGGAAGCCCATTATTAATACCTTCATGATGGTGGCCTTCATGAATCATAAAAGAAATCACAAAAATAATTATCAAATACAATAAAATAAATTCAATGATTAAAATAAACATTCAAAACATTACATGATATATGATACATAAACAAATTGAGTACCTTGACGATTTCTATTATATTCCAACCTCCATAGGTGAGGTGTCATTCTTCGTGGTTTTAAACTAGTCTCTTCTTTCCCATTGAAAGGATGTTTTTCAGTAGTACGATACCTATGGTTCTTAGGGAGGAGGTTCCTATACTCATCAAACACCACCTTTGCTAAGATTTTTGAATGATTATACTTCATATTAGGACTACAAACTAGACATGAAAATTTACCCTTTGTTTGAAGACCTGCAACAAATGGATTAATGTCAATTATACGATGAGATTATTTAAAAATTAAACATGCAGCATGATATCATTAAAAAATGATATAGTATTAAAGAGCAATATTAGAATGCTACATACCACAAAAATGTGTTAGTCCTGGGGCATCATGAATTGTCCATAAAAGTTTTCCACGGAATTTAAATTTCTTCCCCTCGACTGGTTTATAGATGTCATACATAGTGATGTCAACCCATAACTTTAGTAGCTCGTCGATAAGAGGTTCTATATATACATTAATATATTTAACCTAGTACTTACCTAATTGTTTGAAATTACACAATTACTATAACCATGATATCATGTATATATAAGTAAATAAATAAACAAAAGATATTATGCAAAAAATGAAACAAATGAAAATGCTAGATTCAAAAAATTAATGTAAACAAATACCTGGAACAATCATTGTCAACATTATGTGCTCCCTCTTTATTGACATCCAAGGAGGAATGTTATTGTTGATAACAAAAATGGGCCACATTGAGTAAATAGACCTAAGCTCCATAAATGGATTAACATCGTTAGTTGTCAATGAAAGCCTAATATTTTGAGGTTCATCTTTGAAATCTTCCCATTTTTCCTCAATTTCCCTAAATGCATAACCATCGGCAGGCATTCGAAGAACACCATCTCCACTTTTTTTACGTGCATGGTAATCCATAAATTGTGCTATGCTTTCACACCTGAACAATCGTTGCAAACGTGGAATTATGGGAATATGACAAAGAACCTTTCGAGGCACCCTTTTTGTTACTTGATCAGTTCGATATCTACTAATAAGACATTGTGGGCATTCTATTTTCGAAGCATGTTGTCCATAATATATAATATGATCCTTAGTACATGCATCTATAGTTTTATAATCCATTCCAATATCTTTCATAATGGCATGCAAACCTCGATATGTGCGAGGTAAAATATTTGACGATGGTAAAAAAAAATCACCTAACAATCTACAACATAACAAATAACTAGTTAATGTAAAGAATATTAATCGTAAAAATTGCATTCTTATTTTAAACATTAATTAACACTAAAAACAAATAGAAAAAAGTCAACATTTATGTATAATATGAGATGAAACATATTACATGCCTTAGGATCTGTGTCATACAAGTGTTCGACAAATTATTCATAACCTTTAAGTTTACTAGCAGCAATTTATCAGAGAGAACATTTTCTCTTGATCCTTCATAAAGTCATTTATTTTCCTTTTCTAATAGAGGTTCATCATAAATACCATCACTATCCCCATCCTCATCCGACTGAGAAAACAAATATTGGATCATTTGATTTGTCCCATCATCTTCTTACATGGGATCATTAACTTGATTTGTCCCATCATCTTCTTCCATGGATCCTCATTTGCTTGATCATGTTCCTCAGCTTGTACAACATCATTTAAACTACTACTTGGTGCAATATTCTGTGGAAAGTTAGAGGGAAAATCTAACTTTATATTTACAAGCAATCATGCAAAATTAGTGTGTACTATAACAAACATTCAAATAATATATATACATATATATAATTTTATATAAAATTGACAATATAAAAATAGATAATGAATATATAACTAATTACCATGGGACGATATCCATTCAATCTGACATCAATGTGCCCATATTTCTTACAATGTTTTGTAGCCGTTGCTATTAAAATTCTTACGGGACATATGAGGCAAAAAAATTTGCAAGGGAAATAACATCTACCATCACCCTTTTCACTCGCTTTACTTTTTTTCCCACCTCTAATATATTGCAACATTCTTTCACACAACTTCCGCACAAAAATGTCCTTTCTAAATTGTCATTGTTATAGCAAGATTGTCGCAACATCTCTAATTCGTAAAATATTTATAGATATTTTTTCGTCGCAATAGCGACAAACATTGACCAAATCAATGTTGACTTTGTCAAAGAGTATAACGTTCATATCGTCGCGCTTGCGACGAAAGTTGGCCAATTCAATTTTGACTTTGTTAAAGAGTATCACGGTCAATATGGACTTTATCAAATAGTGTAACGGTCAATAGTTTCCGCCGCTCTTGTGACGAATGCATAAGTTCGTCGCAAGAGCGACGATCGTCAACTATCTTCATGATCGTCACAAGAGAGATGAACATTTGCTTATGTCGATAGCACAACGAATACAGGCTGGATTTATAATAAAATTGAAAAATTGAACTTTTTCTCTTGAATTTTGTGACGAAAGGGTACTTTCGTCGCAAGTAGTCGTCGCAAATTTTTCAATATGTAGTAGTGGCATGTTGAGGTCTGCAATTTTGTCTTCAAATATCCAGTAGTTGTGTCATGGTCAAGGATGTGACTGCTCTGATACCCTAAGATCCATAAACAAGGGAATTATATCCCACTCGCTTCACCAACACGGATCCTTTGCAGAAGTAAAACTTCTGTTCATTGTTCTCAGTCCTATATAGAGGGCTTTGTCTTCAAAAATGCTACTAGGCCTCTTTTCCTCTACCCTATACAATAATATTTTTTTCTTTTGATGGTTGCAAGGCCTTCGTTCTCAATAGAACCTACACACAACAACCAAATCCATTCTAGATTGATTAGTTGGCTCCTTTCTCCACATAACCTACACACAAGAAGCTAGTTGGTAATGCAATGGAAAACAAACCTTAGTTCTCAATGTGCCAATAAAATTCAGGTCTCTATCTCTATTGGATGTCAAGTGCTCTAATTTTAGGATTGATTATGAGTACAAACTCAATCCAATTCTAAGTGAAACCTTTATAAAATCACCTCACTACTCATTATTCTTCTTATAACATGTGAGGTTGGTCTATTGGTATGATTTAAGGCAAGTTCCAATCAAATTTGTATGCATGGAAGGCTATCCAACATATATATGTGGTTTCAATCAATAAATTCATATTTCAAGAACCTAAAAACCCCTACAGCATTAACACATTAACACTTTTTCTTTCAAACATGATCTGGTTACAAGTCTTCACCAAGTTGAGTAGTATGGAAGGAAAAAATCCAAACTGCTTCAAATCTTTAGATCCCTCACTAGCTTATAATAGAAGGCATAGATGTAAAAATACCAGCACTTGAATATATGTTTTTAACCAATGTCTTTGGCTTATTCTTGTAAACCCACGTTAAGGACCCTGAATTTGTAAATTCTTGTTGAGCTATCAATAATTTCTAATTTCTTATCAAAATTTTCATGGCCTCCTAAATATGGATCTTGATTCGATTTTCACTATCTCCATACATCCATGTGAATTGTTTACAATTTGATTACAAACTCAATCAAACTCAAGAAATAGACGAATGGTGATCATTAGTAATTCATGTTAGCTCATCCAGTTGTGGAATACCAACCTCAAGCTTATTTGAATAAAATAATCCTTCTCACACTGTAACATCCATATTTTCCTCCATGCTCACTCAATGATTACACATGAACACACAACCCAAATCTACATAAACAAAAATGATGCATAGAAAATTGTCTTCGAGAGATATCAAAAGAAGAGGAAAGCATAGTGAAATGTTCCCACTTAGCTTGTTGTCCAATGGCTAGGGAAATCACCTAGCAACTAATTTAATCACCCAGGGAGAGAGGAAAGGTGTATATGGGATATATGTGGCCCATATGGTCATTATACGGCCTCGTGGGTGAGAGTGAGCATCCTAGTTGATAATTTTTCAACTAACAGTAAAATAAAATAGCTTGGCTATGAATAAAGTTGACTCGTGAATGGAATTATAGCCCAGGTAAGAGAAATTTGACTCAGACAAGAGAAATTGTAGCTTGTAGGAGTGATAAATTTTTCCAACAGATGGAATACACCAAATTAGAAACCCCCTAGGTAAGTGCAACAGTCAAATATTGTGAGCCATTGATCTCTATGTAGAGTGGAGTGGACAGTGGGTATATCTAAGATGTTATTGTTCACCAATCTCATGGAAAATAGTTCTATGAACCAAATGAACAGAAATACAAGTGGCCATTCTCAATTTCCACCATTAACACACTTAGACTATCACATTGAATAAGATAAGAGAACATTTCACACTGACAATTTAAACATATATTTTTTAACAATTACTCAAATACATCCATTAAATGGTGATTGAGAAAATTCATCCCACAATACAGAGTGTTTACCCTAGAAACCCAAATGGGAAAACTAGCTTTGAATGGGGCTCAGTCTTTCATTTTGGTAAGCTCTAGTACAAGGTAGCTCTTGGATCTCTATCCTCCTTCCTCTCTTAGCTAAAAAAAAACCCTTTAATAATTAAGGTTAAGAAATAAATAGGGAGATTTGGAGATCAGGGGAAGGCCAACAACCATGACCCTTCAGTTCCCCTTCCTCAACCTTCTCTTCTATTCATTTTTTGATCTTCGATTTTTATTTTTTCCTCTCACATTTGTCTCATTCAACTTGTACATTTCCTTTTTTTACAATGTTTTCTAACCTTCATAAATTGTCATATTAATCTTGCAGGTACTGAGTCTTGCACCCATTCGTTAGTTTGGATCCATTTCAAATCATCCAAGGAGAAGGTAGAGGAAAAATTTCCTCACCTCATTTAGTAAAAGATTTTGGGGACCAAAATCCTCCCTAACTGGGGAGGTATAATATTAAATGGATTATTATATAATTTTTCATCTACCTTGGTACTTTATGGGAGGAAAAATTGGAATAATTTGCTTGCAGAGCCCATTTTAGGGGCAGGGAACAATTTGGTGATTTGGGCTCTGGAAACTTTCGGATCCAATTTGAGGCATCAAACAACACTTTTTATGCATATTGGTATCATACTAGTTTTATTTGGGGTTTTTGTGAGAAGCTACAAGATTCAAGAATTGGATTAAGAATGAAGTCTTTGAACCCTAGCCATGGAAAATGCGTCCAATTGTAACAACCCTCGAGATGAGGCAAAGGAGATATTTTTGAAGTTGGAAGAACAAGTCGTTGATATATCTCGCAACATGGCCCTCCTCATGGTGGATCTAGTGAAGAAGTTTCAGCATTTTTGGTAGGTTGGTGGCTCTAACTTAGAAGTTATATTGGATGATAAATTGAGACATAATGAATACCCAAAAGAAGAGCCAAAAAAAGTGTCATAGAAATAGAAACCAAGTTCTAATATCATCACTTCTTCACAATCTCTATTTAAAATGGAAATAAAAGTGCACATCAAACCATACCAAGTTATATTTATGATGTTAAGATGAATCATGGTTGCAACAATCAAAAGTTTATTTTAGTTTCCATAACATAGAATAAGAGAAAAGGAGTTCATTTTCCCAACTGAAACTAGAGGGCCCTTCCCTACCTAGTGGTAAAGCAACACAAAGACACTTAGGCTATAGGGTGATCCACTAGTAACTAAGTGGGAGGCATCTAAAACCCTTATCAAGTCCTAGTTATACCCTATTGGGTATCTATAGGACCAATGGATTCGTTGGCATCACTTCAAGAAGAGGCAAGGGTAGAGTGTGCATGAGTAAACCATCAAGTTCAAAAAAATGGAAATTATGTTGGGTATATCTCCCAAGAACTGAGATGTATTCCTCAAGTATCTAAGGGTTCTACATAATCATTTACAGAATAAATTGATTCTCTTTAAACCTACGATAGTTGATGAGGCTTTTGTGCCAACATAGTACTTGGAGAATATAGGCAATAATAAAGGATAGCTAAGTGGTTCCAAATAGAAATACCACCAAGATGTTTCCAAGAAGTGGAAAGGAAAGGAAAAGAAGAAAACAACCACTACACATTAGTGCAAGGATCCAAACAACCATTGCAACCATTGTGATTTCGATGGTCACGCTAAAGATAAGTGTTGAAAGCTAAATCTAGAGTTGAATCCAAAGAATTATATCAAGGGTGAAAAAAGAAGAACCTGCTAGCCATGGATTTAGGAAACCTGGTAGAAAGCATCTCATATGTGGATGAACATATTATATACACTACAGTGTAGAAGGAGTTGAACCTAAGTAGCCTTCATCACAAGGAAGAGAAGGAGATGACTAAACTCTTCCACATTAAGCTAGGTCAAGAAGAAAAAGTTGGATGCTCTATTCAATTTTGGTTCATAGACCAACCTCATAGGAGAAGATTAGATTAGCAAACTTGTATTGGAAGTTCATGATCATCCTAACCCATATCTATTATCATGGGTAAATAAGGATGCAGAGTTGAAGGTCACAAAATAGTGTAAGATCAAATTTTCTATGATTGGAGACTATATTGATGAAGTGGAGGTAGATGTAGTACCACATGATGTGTGTGGTGTAGTTTTTGGAATCCCCTACATGTATATGAGGGATGAAATATTCATGAAGAGAGAAAAGTAGTATCGCCTGATCAAGGATGGGAAGTATTTCAACATCAATGCACACAAAGGTAAATCCAAGATCTCTCTGGTAAGTGCTAACCAATCAAAGAAATTGATGGGTTCTAGTAGGAAGTTTGTATTACTTTGTTTAAGAGGGAAATGATTAGGTGATGAATTGGTAAAATTAAAATCATCCCTAGAAGGATGTACCAAAGAGAAGAAACATCAGTAGGAGGAGATTTTTCATGCATATAGAGAAGTGTTTCAGAAGCCTAAAGGGTTATTACCTAAGAGAAAAATAGAGCATGACATATAATTGTTACCTAACTCCCCATTGCCAAATATTGGATTGTACAGATAGTCCATCCTAGAAGCAGATGAAGTGAAGAAACAGTTGCAATAGCAACTAGATTAGGGAGTAATTTGACTAAGAACCTATGTCTGTGTGTCATTTCTCATCATAGTACCCAAGAATTATGGGAATTGGTAAATGTGTATTGACTAAAAAGGTTTGAACAATATCACCCCCAAGAATTGGTACCATCTACCTAGGATCAATGATTTGTTAGATAAGTTGTAGCATGCCAAGTACTTCACCAAGTTGGATATCAAAAAAAGATACCACCAAGAATGAGTTAAAGAAAAAATACATCTAGAAAACTGCCTTCAAGACAAGGCAAGGTATATATGAATGGTCGATAATACCTTTTAGTTTATGTGATGCACCAATTACATTTGTGTACTTGATGAATGATTTATATCTTCCCTTTCTAGATTCATTTGGGATAGTGTACTTAGATTATATATTGGTTTATAGCTCTATTTAGGAAGTGCATATCTCACATCTCATGTAGGTGTTAGAGACCTTGAAAAAGCATCAATTGCTATTCATCCTTAAGAAATGTGAGTTTTCTAAGCAGTTATTGGTGTATTTAGGGTATGTGATTGGTGGAAGGGAACTCAAGATAGATCCTGCAAATATGGAGGCCATCCTCAAGTAGTTTGTTCCCACTAATGTAACTAAAATTAGGAGTTTTGTTGGGGAAACATAGTACTTACAGAATTTTGCAACATCCTTTTTAGTTGTAGTTGCACCACTTCATTCCATAACAACCAGTGGTAATATTTTCTAGTGGGGGAAGAATCAACAAAAATATTTCAATGAGTTGAAAAAAATGATCAATCAAGCACCAGTTCTTGTGTTTCCTAACTTGTGGAATCATTTCAAAGTGGATATGAATGCAAGTGGATATGTTATGGGAGTGATCTTGATGCATGGAGGTAACCCGATATAATATTATTCTGAAATGTTTCATGATGGAGTCATGAACTATCCTACATATGATAAGGAATTATATGCCCTAGTTCAAGTTGTTAAGAAGTGGAATCACTATATAAATGGAAAGAAAACCATTATCCACACTAATCACCAACCACTTTAGTATTTATAGGCCCATAGCAAGCTTAGGGAAACCACACACTACAAGTGGATGGGGTATTTGCAGCAATTTCATCGAGTCATCAAATATAAGAAGAGAAGAACTAATAAGTTGGAAAATATGCTTTCAATGCCACCCACATCAAATATTATAGCTTTGAGAAATCCTATTCACATGGAGCCCTTTACCCATGATGCATACAAAGAGGCATACATGGAATATGAAGACTTTAAAGAGGTGTTTCAGTAGATATAGGGCCAAATTCATGTAGAAGAAGGTGTCAGGAAGGCTAACTACCATCTCCAGAATGAGTTGCTCTACAAGCTAAACAAGATCAGTGTTCCTAAAGGTCAAAGATTGCAACTTATTAGCGAGCACTCAGTAAGACTTACACCTCCAAGGTTGTAGGACAAATTTGTGTTGGGAATACAGTTGCCAACTTACAAAGGTATGTGTATTGGCCCAAAATGCAACAAGATGTAGCTCGGGTTATTAGAGGATGCATACTTTATCGTACTACCAATCCTAGTAAAAAAAAGCAAGGTTTATACTATCCCTTACCTATACCCACTAGACCCTTGGATAGAATATGCTGTAGTTCCCCCACCTCAGCAGGGTCTTTTGACCTCTCGGTCTCTGGATCTTCTCAATCTTCGAGCTGGAGCAGCTCTTCGACTCCCCGCTGAAATCTTCAAGAAATGTCCATAGGTCCTTTTCATGAAACTTTGTCGTGCAAACAAGCACCAAGTGCAAGCTTCTCTCACGCGACCACTAGATGTGACCACGAGCCTAACCCAAAAGGTGTTTCACGATTTCGTGTGTCGGGACTTTTCATTTGAATCACCTCGATTCTTTTGATTCGCGTGTCGAGACATTGCATGTGTATTGGCAATGGTTGATACAATCTAGTGTTTTGTCATTTACCTTTTGCATGTTGGCAGATTCTACAATTGTTCACAAATTTCATCACTTTTGTCCTCATACCTGCCCAATAGTATGAACTTCTCAACTGTGTGAATGTTTTATCATGGCCGAAATGTCCATCCAATCCTCCACTATGCTTCTCCTTCAAAAGGTTGTCTCTCATTGAACATTTTGGTATGCATAATTGATTTCCCTTGAATAGCAATCCCTCTTGAATCATATACTCTTCCCACTGGCTCCTATCTCTCAGCACAGGATTCGTGCATGCTTCGTATGCCTCCTTGAAATATGGATCATCACTGTACATTTCCTTAAGGTGTTCAAACCCCAAGGTCTTCACCTGAAATTCCTGAAATGTCTTTTCAAAATTTGGCAAGACCAGAATTGGTCGTTCTGTTATCTTCTCCTTCAGTATATTGAAGCTCCTCTCGGCCTCCTCTGTCCATTTAAAAGACTTGTGCTTCTTCTTCACTGTATCCATCATTGGTGCACAAATTCCACTGAAATATATGATGAGATTCCTATAGAAACTTGTTAATCCATGGAAGCTTCTTACCTCAAACATGATTCTTGGTGATGGCCATTCTTTGATTGTTTTCACCTTCTCTGGATCCATCTTCAGTTCATTTGAAGAGATCACAAAACCCAAGTAAATGAGCTTTGTCTTCATAAAAGAGGACTTCTTCAAATTTATCACCAGCTTCTCCTACTGTAGTCTCCTCATCACTAGTGTCAGGTGTCTCAAGATCCTCTTTAGTCTTGCTAAAGATCAGTATATCATCCAGATATACAACAACAAACTTGCCAATGAAATATTTTAGTATTTCATTCATAAACCTCACAAAATTACTCAGGGCATTTGTTAAGCCAAATGGCATAACAAGTCATTCATACAAACCTTCATTTGTCTTAAAGGTTGTCTTCCATTCATCACCTTCTCTCACTCTTATCTGGTGATATCCGCTTTTCAAATCTATCTTAGAAAAGAAGTTTGCTCCACTTAGATAGTCCATTAAATCATCCATTCTTGGAAAAGGAAATCTATACATGATGGTGATTTTGTTAATGGCTCTTGAGTCTGTACACATTCTCCATCATCCATCCTTCTTTAGGCTCAACACAGTTGGTACTGCACATGGACTCAATCTCTCTCTGACCAACCCCTTGTCTAACAATTCTTGGACTTGGTTATTTACCTCCTCATTCTCTCGAGGTGTCAGCTTGTATGATGCTTTGTTTGGAAGACTTGCTCCTAGTATCAGATAAATATGATGGTTGATACTTCTGATGGGTGGCAATGAGTCAGGCAGCTCATCCACCACTATGTCAGCAAAATTATCCAACAATTCCCGAATTTATTCAGGCAAATCATCCATTGTAGTACTTGTAAGGACAACTCTAGGTTTCCTCACCATAGAAAACTGCATCTCCTATCCTTTCTTGACTTCTTTCAGGAGTTCCTTCCCGCTCATGAGAAGTATGCTTATGTTGGATTCTTCTTTCACTTTCTTCTCCTCTATTGGTAGCAACATGTGTGTCCTATCATTCTTCTCTAAGGTGTATGTATTCTTCCTCCCATCATGAATGACATTCATGTCAAACTTCCATGGTCTTCCCAACAAAATATCGCATACATCCATGGGAATTACATCACATAGAATTTCATATCTATATCCTCCTATTTTTAATTCAACCAAGCATTGTTTAGTAATCGTTACCTGGTGTCCTTTCTGCAACCACGAGACTTTGTATGGCTTCATATGTGTAGTTGTCTCCAGCTCCAATTTCTCCACCATCTATGTGGATACTAATTTTTCAGTACTCCCACTGTCAATAATCACCTTGCAAACTCTGTCCTTAGTCTTGCAAGTTGTCCTGAAGAGATTGTTCCTCTGCACCAGTTTTTCAACTTCTGCCTCTGGTTTTAAGAGAACTTTTCTCAACATTAGAGATGTTCCATCCTTTGCTCCTTCTGCTTCAACATTTCTTCTATGTTCTTCTGAAATGTGAGCTTCACCTTCTCCTTCTTTCTTTCTCTCGGGACATTCCCAAGACTTATTTCATGCCTTTCCATAGGTGTAACATCTCACTTCTCCTTCTCTACCTCTTCCTCTTCCTCTGGAAGAACTTCTTCCACCATCTTTTCTTCCTTGGGAACTTCCTCCTCTTTCCGAGTGACTATGTGGTTTCTCAGTGTCATCTTTGGATTTTTTTTTCATTGTCATGGGAAACTCCCTTGCCTTTGTTCGGGACTGGGCTTCTACCTCTACCTCGTTGACATTGTTTTATGGCCAACTTCTCATCTGCCTCCAGTGTGAACTGATGTTAAGAACCAAATATCAATATAGCATAGAAAATACTTAGAAAAAGTACTCAACGCCTTGAAAAAGAGAGAATTTCATATAATAAGCCTCTTCTAGGGGCAACCTCCCTTTACCCCACTTAAATGTTCAAGTACAAGATGATTCAAAATGAAAATGTCTCCTTGGTATATATAGGAGACTAGGAGGTATAATTACAACTAATGGCCTAAAG
>ML776700.1:441628-455048 GCA_009831015.1 Picea engelmannii
TTCGGCCCTTCTGGGTATGAAACTTTCTCTTATGTATTTCTCTGATATTTCTTCTCTACAATGCCACAGGTCTGATCAAAATTGGATGTGCCAAGTGGAATTTACGGTAACTTCCCCACAACTTGCTGATTTTTGGCCTTTCCAGTAGATCTCACTTGTATAGTGTGCCCCGCACAAAATAATTGATATAAAATTATGAAACTCACACTCGAAATACTACAAACTGTCCATAATCCAATGCAACTAGTCCCACACAATTTGGATATTCTAGGAAGAAGTTATGATTGTTTTACCTAGAACACCTTCTTGAGACTAGTCAATAGGACTAGTCAGGTACCCTATCTTACACAGGGTGTATCTACAAATTTAAGATGACCCAGAATCTGAACGTTTTACCACAGATACCTTACTAATTTATGTAAATATAATCTAGAGCTTAAGGTCTGAAATGTTACAGAAAATTTTTTATAGCGAAAATTCCGCAATGACTTATTTCAGGACGATTCCAAAACCCTATCTTGTACAGGCTGTATCTTAGAAAGTATAAGGCCTTAGGAGCTGAATTTTGAACCCAACGTACCTTCATCCGTCTACTAAATATCCTCCAAGTCGTTCCTTCTGAAACATTGTAGAAAAAAATGTATAGCGAAAATTCCAAGGTGTCTCAAATGTAGCAGCGAAACCCCAAGACCTTAAGCTTTGATACCATATGTTAAGAACCAAATATCAATATAGCATAGAAAATCCTCAGAAAAAGTAATCAACGCCTTGAAAAAGAGAGAATTTCAGATAATAAGCCTCTTCGAGGGGGCAACCTCCCTTTACCCCCACTTAAATGTTCAAGTACAAGATGATTCAAAATGAAAATGTCTCATTGGTATATATAGGAGACTAGGAGGTATAATTACAACTAATGGCCTAAAGCTGACATAAATAAAATAAATTTACTAATCTAATATGCCCCAATTAAGAGGTAATGAGCCAATATTAGGGCTTAACAACTGATAAGCATCCTCCACAGTCCTTATTGACATCATGTTGATCTCATCCTGGATTTCATACCTCGGGCCATTTATATACCTGGAAACTTTTTCTTCATCTTTCTCTCTTTGTCCAGTTCTGATGTTCAACTTGTAGAACTCCTATGTGTACTCTTTAACTATCATACCCGTCTGTCTCAGGTTCTGCAATTTCCTTAATAGATTGATCTGGCAATCTTTGGGCATGAATTTAGCCTTCATCTTGGCTACCATTATGTCCCAATTATTTATCTTATGTTCGCCCTTGCTTCTCCTCTCAACCTCTAGTTCATCCCACCACAGTGTTGCATGTCCCTTGAGTCTGGTGACAACATGTCTCACCCTCTTCTCCTCATCGACGTCTTCATATTCGAAATATTTATCCATGGATCGTACCCAATCCTGCAGCTCTTCAGCATCTAAATTGTCTTCATACATTGGGACCTCTATCTTGGCTCTATCTCCCAATATAACAACTTCTCTTAGTAAGCGCTCTTCGGAAACATTCTCTCATGTAGCTTCTTTGACTTCTACTTCTTCTCTCTCTGCATCGCTGATGTCTCCAGCATCAGGTGCTCTTATTTGTGTTGCCTCCATTGCCTCTAGCCTTGCACGAAGTTCTCGCATTTCCCTTTCTACAGCCTGATTGGCTAAAGGTTGTTCCACTCGTCTCCTCAGTGGCATTGTGTCAACTGTCTCTCACACATAGAGTATGGCTTCGAGTTATTTCTCCTCCTTTATCTCCTTCGCCTGAAATCTACAGACAAAAATCAGCTCTGATACCACTTGATGTAGTGCCCCCACCTCAGCAGGGTTTGTTGACCTCCTGGTCTATGGATCTTCTCAATCTTCGAGCTGGAGCAGCTCTTAGACTCCCCACTAGAATCTTCAAGAAATGTCCACAAGTCCTTTTCACGAAACTCTGTCGTGCGAACAAGCCACAGGCACAAGCTTCTCTCACGCGACCATTGGTTGTGACCACGATCCTAACCCAAAAGGCATTTCACGATTTCACGTGTCGGGTCTTTGCATGTGAATCACCCGATTCTCCCAACCTCTGAAACCTCGACAGGAATTTGGCGTGTACTATCTCCTCCCTTATCTTCCTTCAATGTGACCTCCGGTCATGACCCGGGGCTCAACTCTCAAGAGCGTCAGGATTTCGCATATCGGGAACTCCCTATATGATTAGATCTACGGTCCACGATCTTCCTTCGATCAATGGCTACGATCAAGTCACGCTTTCACGTTTCCGGACTTTGGAGGTTGGTTCACCTCTGTTCTCCTGATCCTCGATTTCCCGATATTTGCGAGCATCAAATCGACAGTCCAAACTTTTCCTTCGATCAACGACTGTGATCAAGTGGAGATCTCACATTTCGCGACTTTGGGAGTCTCCTTACTTTCGTTCTCCCGATATCCGAGATCGCCATGGCGCTAAATCGATGGTCCAAATCTTCCTAGATCCGATGGCCCAAACCAAGTCGGGATTTCAACTTTCGCTTATGTACCTCTTATGGAGTCCCTTCGACACTTAGCTGAATTCTAAATCTACGCACTCCTTGCAGCAGATTCCTACGCAAGACTTGGTTCTTGTGGATGATTGTGCACACCTTGAAGCAATCGCTTTGCACTCCTTGCAAAGGGGAAGTTTCGTGCTATCTCTTCTGAGCTTCGAAATTGAAACAGATCCTGTCACTCACTCCTTGCATTCTATGTGCACACCTTGCACTTACTCAACAGAAGAGAAACAATTGAAACTTATACTAACATTCACAGTTTCATCCATTCATAATGAAATTCATTCATTTATGAAAATACAATAAAAGTGAATTACAAACAGTAACAGTGCTATCCATTTGAGTCAATTTTTCTTTGTCATATTCATTCAAAAGTAAATGGCTACAGCTAATATCAAAACCATAACTCAAAACTCAAAAAATTCCTATTAACTCGCAAAAGCCTCATTTGGGCGTACAAAACCTCTATTTATCTCAGAGGGTCCTTAGGGTTTCCCCCCCCCCCCGACTACTTGTCTACTCGAAACGAAATCCTAACTGCTACCTAAGTTTGGTTACATTCAAGGCTAGGAGTGAAAACTTCCAGATCACTTGTGATCATCAGCTTCCAAGCGTTTGATCTTCTTCCATTTTTCCAATCAGCTCCAAAAGATTCGCAGTAACTCCCAGCATTTTAGATTCTAAAATGATTCCCAGGCACTGATTTTTCCTGCCACGTGTGCTCGCTGATGATTCTCCTACATTAGAATATCCATCTATTTTGAAGGTAGTTTTCCAGGACGTCATCTCCATGGATTCTGAGTGTGGCTTGCTAACAACCAGGAATGGACATGATTATTTGTTTTTTGTAGTTGACAAGTTCAACAGGATGCACATTCTTATTCCTTGTGAAAATACCATCAAAGGAAAAGAAGCAACAAACATTGTTAAGTACCTCAAATATGTAAATAGAATCACATACAATAAATCCAAGAACAATGAAGAAGAAATCCACCTTTATTAATATCAAACCCTTAAGGAAGGGAAACACCTTACAATTATCCTTTTAAGAAACGGGTCCACTCATGTTCACTTGCCTCTTCAAAGGGGAAACAACCTAATGAGCTATGCTCCAAACACAATACTCTTCAACTATGCTTAATACATTTCCTATGCCTCTATATATAATAATACCTACCACCTAAGAACATTCTAGAGAAGGAA
Organism: Picea engelmannii; assembly: GCA_009831015.1. Taxonomy (NCBI): domain Eukaryota; kingdom Viridiplantae; phylum Streptophyta; class Pinopsida; order Pinales; family Pinaceae; genus Picea; species Picea engelmannii. The sequence continues at coordinate 445,371 of ML776700.1, forward strand.
ACTTCTAGTGGGTGGAACCTTCTAGTGAGCCTTCTCAACTTTATTGTGTTCACACTAGGCCTTATTTACCAAAAGTGGTCTCCATACATAACAAGACATATTAACCTCTATTATTATTCCCCTTGGGTACCTCCCTAGTTACCCTATATTGTCCCCCTAGCTACACTACATTCCACCCCCCTTAGGAAAGTGTTGTCCTCAATGCTCGTTATGAGGAAGTACAACCATATACTAGGGTCCCATGGATAAGTGTGGACCATAATGTTGAAGTAGGCTACAGAAATAGGGTCCCATGTACAAGTGATAGCCACCATGTTGAAGCAGTTCGAGCTCCACTGTAAACCTAGGTCCCATGTCCAAGTGCTCATGCGAACTCCCCAGTGAAGACACCTAGACTCAATAGCCGACAGAAAATGGTGTTCCAAATTTCTATAGTAGTCATGTGGATCCAAATATGTAGATCCATCCATATCCAAAAAATAATCCACATAACACACTAGTACTAGAGAATGAGAAAACTAAAAAATAGTATTTAGAGAAGGCACTTGAATGCTCTCCATAATGTTGTTAATCCCTAGAGAAAGCCCCATGTTAAGTATTAAACCCATTATTAATACCTAGATATTGAATTATTGCATTTCTAGAGTTAAATTTGTATGTAATACATAACCATTCATTGTACCCTTCCATTATAATTGTACTCTCTCTTTCTCTCTCTCTCTCTCTCACTCACACACACACACACACACACCATGGAGACCTAGTCTCATAATCATCTTATCTCATCTTGTACATTGAATATATTGTAAAAGGAAGTTTCCCCCTTGAAATGGACTATTATTCATTGAATTTTTATCATTGTCAAGGAGTTGGTTCCTAATATTTGGTTTTAGAGCATCAATCCTAGGGTTTTTCTCCTTCAAGCGAGTCAATTTTTTCTATCACTTATTTTTTGAAATGCTTCAAATGAATACATTTTTAGTTTACTTAGGAGACATATCAAAGTACCTCTGGTAAAAATTTCATCTTTGGGGTTGTTATCGTTTAGGAGATATATCATATGGAATATAGGGTTTTTGACTCATCCTGAATGCATTTTTAAATGAGTCAACTTGGGATTTTGGCTATAATTTTTTTTTCTAGGAGGTTTCAAATAGTTAAATTCTTTGGATATTGAAAAGACATTTCATAGTATAGGTGGTCAAAATTCCATGTTCTGGCTCGCTATAATGTTGGATATATACTCCATGGAAGACAAGGTTTGTGACTAAACCTGAAAACAGTTATCTTGAAATTTTCACTGTAAATTTTTTTAGTGAAGTTTCAAACTTTGAAATTTTCAGATTCTTGAGTTGACACGATGAAGTATATGTGGAAAAACTTTCATATTTTGAATCATTATATTTTATGATATATTTCTTGTGGAAGTTAAAGTTTTGCAAAAGTTATTTTTTGGTGATTTTAAGAGCTTTTTCCATGGTTAGCAAGCTCATTTTAAAAAAAAACTGATATTTTTTTCCATGGCTCCAAAGAAATATCCAAAAATTACTTCAACAATTAAACCTCTAGAAAACTCCTCCATGACTCATGAAGAAAATGAGGAAATACAAAACCAATTATCCAAATTGAACATTCAAATCAAGGAATTGAATGATAGGTCAATGAAAAAGGTTGATCTGATTAATACTCAAATAGAAATGGAAAGGAAGATGGATGAAAATAACAAACAGATGAAAAGAATGATGGAACAAAAGTTGAAACTAATGGAACAAAATATTATGGAAGCCTTAAATGGGAGGTTCCCTAAAATTGATAAGGTGTATGGAGGGACTCATGAAAATAAAGGTAGTATTCAAGTTGAATAACTTTCCAGTAATAAGAATTTTTCAGGGGGATTTAAGTCCAATAATGGAGTTACTTACAAATGGTCTCCAAAAGGAGTGAACATTCCCAAGGTTGAATTAAGGAAGTTTTATGGAACAGAGATCTTTACCTGGGTGAACCAAATAGAGCAATATTTTGAACTGCATAATATTATGGATGATATGCAAAGGATTCACATAGAAACTTTGAATATTGAGATAAATGCATATCGATGGTATCAATGGGTAGTTAAAAGGAAGCCGCTTTCTTATAATTATACTTGGGTCGGTTCCTAAAAATGTGTTCTACATAAGGTGGAGTAGAGTTATCAAATAGAAGATGAAAGTAGTTGTTATCCCATAAATGATAATTATTCATACACCAATTATCACAATCAACCTGCAAATCATACCAAGCATAATTTTATTGATTATATTCTTATGTGATGTAAGAGTATATGGTCCTCGTAATATTGTTCTCTATGATCTCTTGAATATTTCAAACATTTGTTTTTATGCTCATGAGGGTTTCAATAGCTCGGTGAGCTTTGTTTAGGTCCATGAGAAACTTTTTTAAGTACCACGTATATGAATACAAAACACACTCAAGATATCGAAGAAGAATATGGAATATATCCACACTTTATTATCAAAACCTTTAAGGTAGGGAAACACCTTATAATTGATCATTTTAAGGAAGGGATCCACTCATGTTCATTTACCTCTTTGAAGGGGAGACCTCTTAATGAAATAATCTCCAAATACAATACTCATTAACCATGACCATTACATTGTTTACATTCCTTTATATAATACTACCCACCCCCAAAGAACATTCTAGAGAAGGAACCTTCTAGTAAGCTTTTTTCACATTTATTATGTTCACAATACTACAATAGGCCTTATATACTAATGATGTCTTTCATTACATATATTCAATAAATCTAACTACCATGGTGGGGCTTATTTAATAATATAGTGGACCTAGTCCACATTACATTGAATGGCCTACACTATTAACACTATGAGTAAGTCGCCCCCCATTACACCCCTAGGTATACTACATTCCACCCCCCTTATGAAAACGTTGTCCTCAACGCTTGTTGTGAGGAAGTTCATGCATTTCAAGTAGATAACAACAGAGAGGACAAACTTCATCTTCAAGAGATGTTTTTTTTTTTTAATTTACTATTTAACTGTAAATGAAAGTTAAAGATATATATACATATTGGAAATGTATTAGGTGACTACATGAATTGTGTAAATTGATATTTTGAAACATAAATTAGGATTTCATGCAAAAAGAATGTCAATCAGATTACAAATTCACAGAAATTTTAGACATGGTGTCCTAACAATAACCAAAAAAAATAAACAAAAATTTAAATAGCCCAAAAAACCTTTAAGCACAGCGCTTAAACAATCAGAATTAACCCACAAAGAACCAACCCAAAATTAGAAAGAATTAACCCACAAAGAACCAACCCAAAATGAGAAACAATCAAGAACAAGAAATCACCCTAAAAAACCCAAACAGTAATTCTAAAATAGAGGAGAACATAGTAGAAAAGAGTCCTAGACACCTTTTCCACCCTTCCCATATTTTGTTTTAGCCACCTGTTTACTGGTAAGAACCTGCACCTGCAAGGGATAGAGACATCAAGGAGATGTTTTATTATAACACAGACATCAAGAGATGTTTTATTATAACACATTTATATGATATAAGATAGGTATATGTAATATATTATATTAATTTTTATTAATTACGCCTATTGGTAATGAGCACAATTAATGACCTTTTAATCTAAAATTATACTCTGATGGCTAACAATTGAAGATGTCGATATATTCTTAGTCGTCCTCCCAAATCAATGAATTTGATTTACTCTTCATAAGTTTCTCGCATTTTTGAATGTATCTTTAACATGTTTACTTTTTAACATTTACCTAATCATATTAAGAAATCACTGTAGCACCATATGATTGCCACGTTTAAATGATTAACTTTTGAAATTACCAAGTTTGAATTATTAACCGGCATTACTTCAACTTCCTCAACTGTTAATGGAACGAACGTTTAGGCGTTCACCAGCCGCAGCCACGTTAGCCACGTTTCGGCGTTGCGTTTGGGCGTTCACCAGCCGCCAGCCACTTTGCGGTTGTGCTAGTTATTAGTACAACACAAAAGAAAAACATAGTCGGTGAAAGCTGAATTAATGAATTATTTATCTACTCAGAATTTAAGCCTTGGATTTTCCGTTTCTGTGTGAAGCTTACCGAACGACGAAATTCCGGTTACCCTTTCCACGGTCCTGAGCTTCTGGTCAGCGGCTTCTTTGCTTGTAATCTGCACTTCTATGGCACCTCCCTTACTAGTTTCTGCTCTGACCACGGGAACATTTCCACACCGCATATTAGGAGGAGAGCTTAACACCGCGCCATTGAACGACAGCCTTTTTCCAGTGAGAAAGAAACTAACGGCATTAAAAGGGCATGGATTCGGGATAGCTGTGGCTCCATTTCTAGCGGATATTGGAGATGAAATAGACACAGTAGCAAGCATGTACTTGTTAGAGAAGACAGCAAGCTGCCATTGCTTAAAAAGCCGAGCCAAACCTGTGGAAATGCAAAATTCTAAGATAAATTTATAAAAAGCCACAACATTTACACAAATTACATTATATGGTCCATGAAGTACAGAAAATCAATCAATCCATATCTATAAGTACTAGAGCAAACTCGGAATTTGCTTTGCTCAAAAGCGCAGAAACCGTCAAGTTTTTTGACGAATATCATGATTTTGTTTTTGAAAGTGGCGAAAACAAACCCATACCTGTGAGTTCAAGTTTCAAATATTGTGAACGAAATCAGAGGACAACCCACCAGTGTTATCAGATAATTCAGAGCACCAATGGAGAACAAATTATGCCAATTGCCGGAAATAAAAAGGATCGGGCAGACAATTGTGTTACAGAGAATAGAGAGTTCGAGAAGAGGGCGGTGGTGGTGTTGAGAATAGAGAATTCGAGAGGCAGACGATGGTGATGCTAAGGTTGACATGCGGACTGTCGGGAGTGTTCGAGAAGAGGGTGGTGGTGTGTATTGACAGGTGATGCTTCTGGACACATGGTTAGGTTAGCTGTGGAGCTCTCTTACCAGGTGTCTGCTTTCGTGTAAATATCATCTTAACACTATATACCATCCTATATACCATCCTATCACACTATATATCAGCCTATCAACAAATATAATAAGAATAAAAATAATATTATATAATCAAATGGAGAAAATTGATGATTATAATTAAAATATGAATATATTTAATGTATTTAAAAAAAAGATAATAAAATGAAATATATGTTATATGTTATTTAAAGTTACATAAGAGTATAAAATTTAAAGTTATATAAGGGTATAAGACAACAATTTTAGAGGTGTTGTAATAAAGGGATATATATATATATATATAGAAGAATTAGTGTATATATTTTATTGGGATAAATTTTATATTTTATTTTATTATTATTATCGTAAAGTAATATGATATTAAAATAAGGTAATCACATTATTTTAAGATTTATAAAGATTTAAAAGGGTTATAAGGGGGAGGGTTGACGAACGTTATTGATGTGAGTTAGAGTAATGGGTGAGTACCCACAACGTTAGCATAGCTAGCAAAGTAAGAGAAGCAATGACCCTGACCTTTAGTCACTTACTTTATGGGAGTAATGTTTGTTTATAGAAAAGTATAAAGAAACTTACGCCAGCCTTACGTTTGCAAGTATAAGTTTGAGTAAAACCTAGAATGCCCTAACCTTTCTCTAATAAACATTCGGTTTGGATGCAGATTCAGTATTCAGGATGGTTAGGACTCAGGGAAATCGATTCTGGGGGGAATCATCGAAGGGACCACCAACGCTAGCGTCGTCACCACCATTGCCCGAGCTAGCTCTCATATTTCTCTCCTTAGAGGTTATTAATGAGACAGTAAAGGGACATCAATCAGCAGATGTGGAAGTGTATCCCCCACCATTTGGAGTGGGTAACCTAAAAAGGTTGAGGGACTTAAAGAGAGGGCCTCCATTGGGGGACATCACCAGAGAACTACATAAAATCAAACTCCCGGAGTTTTCTAGGGGTCGTGCAAGTGAATGTGTAGAGGAATGGTTGGAAGGAATGACAATATGTTTCACCTTGAGAGACTATGCTTCTACATCTAAGGCCAAGATAGTGATCTTCCAGTTGAGAGACAGTGCCTTGAACTGGTGGGGTAATCTAGAGAGGTAGTTGCACCTTACTCCAAACATTGTATTTTGGGAGATTTTTTAGGAAAGGTTCCGGAGAAAATATTTTCATGCATACTATGAGTAACATCATGTAGGATCATTTCATGCTCTAATACAAGGAAACAGAACGGTGGAAGAGTGTGAAATCAGGTTCATGGAGTTAGTCAAGTATGTCTCATACATGGATACCGATCAGCAACAAGTAGATCATTTTGTGTATGGGTTAAACCCTAAGATAAGGGCCATGCTGCGGATGTGGAAACCATCGTTAGTGGCTGAAGCAATTGAAAGTGATTGTTACACAAAAGAGTATATGATCTTAAATGGAGGTATGAGATTAGTTATTCCAAAGCAGTCTGGGTTCATGGGGAAGGCCCCTAGGACCTTCTCGAGGGGAGGAAGCTCTAAGCCACCTCCTTATGGAAATAGAGCCTCACCTAGAGAAATTCCAGCAGGTATTTCAATGGTAGTGAGTTCGGAATCCCACTCATCACTAGCGACACAGGAAAGTCTACAACCTTATCGGGAAATAGTTAGTAGGGGTAGGGATTCCAAAGGAAGGAACACATTTCAAAGACCTTCACAAGGCAGTGTGTAGGTTCCACCCCACGTTACTTGTTGGGGGTGCGAAGGACCTCATTACTGGCGTGACTGCCCAAAGTCACAAACAAGCTTTGTGCATAGAGAGGGAAAGGCCTCGATGGGAAGGGTGAGTAGTAGCCACGAGATTAATGCAGCAGACAATAAACGCCATGCAGAACATCAATCCACTATGGTGGAGTCATCATGTATGCTAAAACATGTCATTGTTAAAATTTTATTTGTTTTTGGTGCGACAGATAGTTTCATTTCACTATGTGCATTAAAAAGGTGTGGGTTGGCAGCCTACGAGCATGATGACTTTAAACAAGCAGAGATGGCTTCGAGGGAAAAGAAAGTGGTAGGACCTAGTGTCGACAATTTCCTTGTAGACCTCGGGGTGTGTAATACTAGGTTGAATATGTATGTCACTACCCTAGGGACATATAATCTAATCATTGGGATGGACCAGTTAGAAGCTAATCGAGCTATGGTAGATTATTTCACAAAGAGGGTGCTTTGTGTAGATGATGAACGAAGGTCAGTAGAGATCCATGGTATACAGAGGAAGGTGTCTCTATTATTTATCTCGACAATGAAGCTTAAACTTTGCATGAGGAAAGATTGTCGATTATATATAGTGGACAAATAAATGAAGGGAATGGACCCTCTATAAATCAATATCCAATTTTGTTGGAATTTAAGGATGTTTTTTCGAAAGAGTTGTCAAGGTTATCTCTCGAGAGGGAGCTTGATTTTACCATCGAGTTAAAACCTGGTGCAGAGCTAATTTCCAAGACACCATATAGGATGACGGCTCTCGAACTTTCTACGTTGCAAATGCAGTTGAAGGAACTACTAGACTTAGGGATTATAAGGCCAAATGTTTAACCTGGGGGTGCACTAGTAATATTCATCAAAAAGAAGGATGGTTCTTTACGACTGTGTATATATTATAGAGACCTGAACCATGCTACATTGAAGAATAGGTACCTAATACCATGGATATATTGATGGAACATCAAGCATTGATGGTTCATCAAAAATCTCCTTGGTTCAGTTGGTCAAGAGGTCGACCTAAATATGGACAGTTGGTTAAGCGATCGACTAGCACACCACACCAGTCGGTGAGGTAGTTGACATGCCTTTCGGTCCGACATTCGACCAGCAATCGAATATTGTCAGGGTAGTGGATCAACCAACCCTGCAATCGACTAGGAGTAGGATGAATAGTTGATTGAATCAAGTCATGTCTAGCTGAGTTGATATATTGGATTTTTTGGAGTCAACTCTAACCATCGATGGTTATATGTGGACAAGATCTTCTGGATTTTGTGAAAGTCAGTTAGATATTGAGACTATAAAAGAAGGCCCCTTGGGTCATTATAATGTAATTCAATGATGAGAAATATGAACTGTGATGTTTTGATCACAGTACTTTGTGCTTAAGTGTTGTAATGGTGTCTTTAGAGGCCACTTTTGTTCTTCAAAATTTCTTATCCCTCTTTGAATGTCTACAGTACTATGTTCTTTGTTTCATATCATGTTCCATTTCATTACCCAACATGGTATCAGAGCTGATGGTTAGAAAACCTTGACATATTATCTACATACATTGTTGAGTCGGAAATATTTTGTGATTGACTCTGGGATGGTGGTTTGTTGATTGGAACTTATTGAAACAAAACCAGTATGTCTAGATATTAAAGATGGTTTCAAAGATCAATCATATTGCTCTGAATAGATCAAATTATGAAGTATGGGCTCCAGATATGGAAACTCGATGAAAAGTAAGGGACTGTGGTAGTATACCAAGGTCATGATCCCAAATCTGATAGATGCTTCAGAAAAAATTGTTGTTGATGGAAAGAAGGATGAGGTTGTAAGGGTCATCATGATCTACATCTCATGGGAAATTCATTTTCATCTCAATGGACTTGACTATCCACATCTGGTCTGGAATAATTTGAAGACCTTGTTCGACCGAGTCGATGAAATCCACGTCAAGAAATTGGAGAAAGGGTTGATCTCTCTCAATCTGCATTCCTTTGAAAGAATGGAGGACTATTTAGCACATGTTAAGGAACTCCAATTGAAGTTGAGAAAATGTGGTGAGAACTAAAAGAATAAGGATTGACAACTCATTGAGTTAGTTCTGATAAATTTGAGAACGCCATTTCATGTGTTCGTATCGACCTTCCACACCAACTGGCACACACACAAGGAAGATGGTAAGGACAACCCCTTGGAATTTTTTTGTGAACTTTTGATTACTAATCAACATATATTGCTTGAAGAAGGCTTGCTTGGTGGTAATCACTAGGTCCACTTACTCAAGGGTAAGGGCAAGATGGATTCCAGGAATAAAGTGCAGACTGATGCTTCTGCACAGAAACCTGCATATACTGATCAGGGACCCCAAAGAGAACCACAGCGAAGTCAAAAGAGAAATACATGTCAGTATTGTGGAAACACTAGACATGTCGAGAAGAAATGCTTCAAGAAGTGAGACGATTTAGAGGAAAAGGTTAAGAGACGTAAACAAGACATGTGGAATTTTTTGTTGAGATTCAACAAGAAGATCCTAGTGAAAATTATGCACCTACACTAGGATGGAGCCTCGGGCTATTTTTAGGTGGAAGTCTATTTTTAGATGATGAGAAAATTCTATTTATAGATGATGTCTATTTATATATGGTGAGCGAATTATATTTATAGATGTATGTCGACTATTATTATCCCATAATAATAGTTTGACAATAAATATTAATCTATTCTCAATGAGCACTTGGAAATAGTTAACTGAAGTGGCAAATCAGTTAGCTATAGGAAATTTGAGTTCAAAGGTTGATTGGTGGGACATGCAAGTCGAATTAGTTGTAACTGAGTGATTCAAAGTTGTAACAGAGTTATATGTGTAGTTATGTGAGTTGTAAAGTAGTTTAACT
>ML776700.1:455098-478756 GCA_009831015.1 Picea engelmannii
TGAACTTACACTAGTGAGAGATCAATGAATTAATTATTGATTAATTTACAATCAGTGATCTCACATGCAACTAAAGATTTACCACTATTAACTATATGCATGTCAGATCCAGTGGAGACCCAGTTGAGATCACAGGTGAAAGGGACAGTTTAACTATCAGTTGTGACATTAGTGAGTGCACTCATGCAACCACACACACATTGGATGTGCCCATGAGGATTGTGCAGCCTAGGCAAGTGGTATCCATTCATTGTAGGGATTGCACAGAGGAGGCAGGTTGTCTAGAAGCAGTAAATTGGCACATGAATTTGTCAATTTTTGTTTGACAGTGTGACACGATTGTATATTGTATTGAGAGCTCTTGGATTAGAGTTTTGTATGAGATTGTTTCATGATCCATGATATATACATAATATATGATAGTGGGGTTTTTAGCTTTATGTTTTCCCGGTAAAAACATATGTGTTATGTGTGATTGATCTTTCTTCTTGATATTGCAATTGGCGATCGTGTTTTAAATTCCGCAAGAATATTTGTAGAAGTGATTATGTATTTAACAGTCGCATATAATTGTTAGATCAGGAGAATCCAGGCAATACATAATTTGTATTAAAATTTCTACATTTTTGGCAACCCGTTGATAATTTATCCTTTCAATTCGAGACTTCTCAGGCCTTGATGTCTCACAGTGTGAAAAATAAAAGAGTTGTCAACTCTAGGTGCACTCATCATATGGAGAAAGATGCCACTTTATTCACGAGACTAGATAAAGTTGAAGAAAGTAGAATCTATGTTGTTAATGATTTTGCTTTGGATGTTGTTGGTCAAGGTGATGTAACATGTCTACAAGGTAAACAATTTGATGTCTATCATGTGGCAAATATTACTGCCAATCTGTTGTCTGTTGCTAAGTTGACTCAGACCGGTAAGATTGTGGAATTCTACCCAGATAGATTTTATGTTTGGGATTTGAAGAAAGGGAAGTATATTGTTGTTGACGGACTTCTAGACCCAACGGACAACTTATATAAGTTATATGAATCGACTTGACCTGCATCTTAATCGAATGCACTTCTTGCTCACACTGGTGAGAGAAGTTAAATTTGGCATGAACGACTCAGACATCTAAATTTCTGAATTCTGCAGATACTAGAAACTTGGAACATGGTTACTAGTTTATCGAAGGTGTTTCCCCCTAAAGGTGTATGTAAAGTTTGTGTACTTGGGAAGCATCATCGGGCACCTTTCGACTCTGGATAAGTGTGGTGATCACAAAACCTACTAGAACTAGTTCACAGTGTTGTTTTTTCTATCAATTTATCTTCACTGGCAGGTTCAAGGTACATTTTGACTTTCATTGATGGTTTCTCTCGTTTCACATGGGTATTTTTCTTGAAGAATAAAAATTTTGTCTTTGAGAAGTTCAAATAATTTTGGGCCCTTACTGAAAAGAAATGTGTCCAACCCATCAAGTGCTTGAGATCAAATAATGGTGGTGAATATGGCAATCAACCCTTTGAATAATAACTACTTCGTTCTGGTATTGACTAGCAACACTTGGTTCCTAACACACCTCAATAGAATGGAGTTGCAAAATGCAAGAATCAAACATTAGTCGAAATGGTTAGATGTCTTATGAAATCCAAAGACTTTCCTCCTCACTTCTGGGATAAAGCAATGTATTATGCCAATTATCTACTCAATCGCATCTAAACTCGAGTTGTTCCTTCCATGACTCTAGTTGAACAATGGTATGGAAAAAAACCTTATGTTGGCCACCTCTGTGTGTTTGGATGTGTTTCCTTGAATCACATTCCTGATGATTGTCGAAAGAAATTGGATTCAAAGAGTCATGCTTGCATCATGATGGGATACTCTGAAGATTCGAAATAATATTGATTTTTTGATCCTATCCGACGACATATTATTTTCCGACGTAATGTTTGGTTTGATGAGAAACCTTTCGAAGTTAAGTTGATGAATGCCTCCTCTAGATTACTGCAGGCTACTCCCTTTGATACTATCTCGGAAAATGGTTCTCATGCTCACCTCTTCAGTCCTTCAACTGGTATGTTGAACTTTCTTCTTGTTTTGACTCGACCATCAATCTCTGAGTCGACTAGTCTAACGTCTTTTGTTTCGATTGGTCCATCGACTGCAAAACCTCTGACTTCTAATTAACCTATTGAAGTGAACCATAGTTTACCTGTTTCTTGTCTACCCCGCTGGGATACCAAGACAATTGAAGCCACTGGAGCTGATGTTGGATATGCCTCCTACGAATGACAGACCCAAAGTCAAAAGCAGCATGCCAGTGTTTCCCTCATGACTCGTGTCCTTGAAACCTCTGATTTGTTTACCTACTCTGACTCCGAAGGACGACCCGAATGGGAACAGGCAATGAAGATTGAAATTGATTCATTGTCGAAGAATCAAACCTGGGACTTAGTTTCTCGACCACATGGAAAGAACATTGTGCAGTTTTGATGGGTCTACGGGACCAAATTTACCTCTAAAGGTGTTTTTTAGAGACATAAAGAATGCCTCGTCATGAAGGGATTTTCTCAACAAGAAGGCATCGAATACACTGATATGTTTTCCCATGTTTCAAAGATAAACTCGGTTCAATTGATTCTTTCCCTTGCTGCACGTTTTGGATGGAAGATTCATCAGATGTGAATAGTGCCTTTCTTCACAGAGACCTATCTGAATAAATTTACATGGAACAACCACCTGGATTTGTGACAGATTCCAATTTGGTATGTCGACTCAAGAAGTCGCTTTGTGGTTTGAAGCAAGCTCCTCAAGCCTGGTACGCTAAGATTGACAGTTTCTTTCTTAGGCTTGGTTTCAAATAGTGTGAATATGATCACAACCTTTATGTTCTCCACTCCAATGGAGACACTTTGATTGTTTTTGTATATGTCGATAACTTAATCATTACTGGAAATAATAATTCTCTCATCTTTAGATTGAAGAAACAACTTGCTAACTCCTTTGACATGACATATATTGGCACTCTCCATTATTTTTCAGGTCTTCAAGTATTACCACTTGTTGAGGTCATTTCCTTCTTCCGAAAAATTCCCTCCCCTTCTCTATTCTCCTGAATTCATTTCTCCCTTTCTTTGCCCCCTTCTACACTTACCCATTTTTCCCTTTTCTTTTTTCCCTCTTACTATCCCTTTCTAGTTCTAACACTTAGTCGCATTTTAGACTGCGGATTCTCGGGTTCACAGATTTATAGTTTCTCACCTCCATATACAACTTCACATCACGAGTCTGACCGACCGTCATGTTGTTCCATACTTAGTTGATTCTACAATCGCGGGTTGACAAGATCGAGCTTTCATGTTCTCGTGTTCCATGATAGACACATTGCACCAAAGAGTTTTGTTATCTACATTTCAATCCCCGAACTCCCCAAACTGCCTAAGTGTCATTATGCCTACATGAATCCATCTGACTGCCACATCGTCCCACACTTAGCCAATTTTGTGCCTCGTACCATCGCGGGCTCTCGGGTTAGCGAGTTCATGGGTTCACAAAAATCTCAAGTCACATATTGCCCTCGTCCATCCCCGCCACCCTCGCACCTTTCCCAAAGCACATTTACTATGATTTTAATGCTAATAACTTACCATGCAGGTTCTAAGGGATGGTCATTAATAAGCGAAAGGCTCGAGCAAACCTCCTATTAAAGCGCATTAAAACAGGATTTACAGAGGATTATATCATCTCCCTCCAACACTCATTCCTAACATAATTTGGAGCAAGGGAACATTCTCGTCGACTTATGGTAGCAAATCGACAACAGTTTTGTGGAGATACACTGAATATTTATGGGCATGAGGATTAGAGTTTTCAGTGGTCCATGGCATATTCCTATTATTCATCCCCTTCTGCCCAGAAGGAAATAATCTGGACATCTATAATCGCGCGCAGGGTGTGTCCTGGAAGTTTTTGATTGTAAGGAGTTGGTCACCTGGTGCGTTGAGAGATACATTCCAAGCCAATGGATCATCCAGTTGCAAGACCATTCCCCTGTCTCTTTGTCACCTCGGGTTTTTCGTAAGATGTTGAGGCTTCCCGAGCCAACGCTCACCTTCAAAGGTGAAGATTGCAGGGAGTTCTTAAAAAAGCATGAAAATGGACTCGACCTCTTACCTGAATTCCTAGAGAACCCAGCGGTCGTCCCCAAGGACATCACAAGATTGCAGGTTGGATCATTTAAAAATCCCTTTCGGGAAATTGCATGGATTTTTACGAGGATAACAGGACAGGAAACCACGACGATCATATCCCAGATGATTCTTTACTTTCTTTATTTTACGGTTAAGGAACAAGCCATATTCGATTGGGGGAACTTGATTTCCATTTAAATCTCTTTCCAATTGGCGCAATACAACAAGAAAAAATTATTTATGTCATCTTATTTGGTTTTCGCGATAGCGCATTGCTGTCAGTTCCTGAGATTATCTGTTTGCAAGAAGGTGAACTGTGAATTCAACCTAGTAACCTTCTGGTATCAAACATTATGGAGACACAAGGCCTCCCAACATTTTTATGAAGTTTTTAATGATTTTTTCTTAGTTTTTAAAGAATTGTTGTTTGGAAAAAAAGCTCCTGGATGTCTGACTAGGCGAGTAAGTTCCTGGATAGGAAGGGGAGACTATAACAAATGGAAAATTATAACGTTATACAGATTTTTGGATCCAAATAAAATCCTTCCTTCCTTTCATGCCACATATATGACAAAATGTTTGTTGCGGAGATAGCAAGGCAGTACACCTATTGGTTACATTTTTTTCATGAAAAGAGAAAAAATCAATTCATACCTCTGCCTTGGAAAGTCGGGGATTTGATATTCAAAAATATGAACAAGATTGATGAATTTGAATGCCACTTCCACAGCCTCAATTTAAAATATGTTGAAAAAGTAAAAGGGTTCGACCCTAATGGTATTTTTGTAGAACATCTATTGGTTGTTGGTTTCAGCAATTCTTTCATTAACACTATTATGAATGAAGATGGAGACAATGCCTCAAGCACTCTCGCCCATGACACTGGCGACCTAGAGACAATACTCAGCACCAATGAGTCGTACAAGTAGAGAGGAAAAGGTCTGGGTGAGAAAAGTGCCCAATCCCCGACTGTCACGCGAAAGAGTACAACATTTCGGCAATGCTCCAACGACCTACCCAAGTAAGAAAGTCACCCATAGTTCTTCAGGAAGAGGAGGAGATAAGAACCCTCCTCCTAGAAAAATTGAAAGTTCTCATAAACTTCCCTTGAGGAAGAAACAAAAAAACATCATGCAAGAAGAGGAGGGACCTCGAGGAGAAAGTGATATCCACGACCTCTCCCTCGAGGATATGGAACTCGAAATTGACATCGAGAAAGTGTTCCCTAATGTCGAACAGCTAGAGAACACGGCTCACCAAAACCCTCAGATGGAAATAATTGAGACCGAGACCTTCGAAAAGAAGAGTCTTTTGCATTTCAGAGCATTGTTTTTTACAGCAAATCCAAAAAATTGATTATTGAGAAAAGAGATGTAAAGAATAATAAGGGGAAATCGCGTTCATAGATTAACCTATGGAACATGTGGCCTTCCCAAATTTCCCAGATACACCGAGCAATTGGAGATGCTCTAGACAAATCTATTGAAGGCCTTGAAGCGGAGAATGTCAGGCTAAAGGAGCGAATCAAAGAATTGGAGGAAGCATTAATGCCCCTTCCAATACTTGCTAGTCCTTTAGCAATGATCGGGCCTACCACACTTGTGGAAAAGTTAAAAGGATCGGCAAGCCTTCTCACATCATCCCGAGGCTATCTAGAAAATAATATCAAGAAAAGAATGGAATTAATAACAAAGGCTTGGGAGATTTCAAAGAGCATGGTCTCTTTTGGAACAAGAGCACATGCTTTTCATGAATATTTGCAAGCAGAATTGAAAAACGAGGAAGGTTTCTACCTCAACGCGGTTGTACCATTTGGTGTTAAAGTTACTAATATGACAGAATTGAGAAGAAGAGAGGAGGATCTCCATTCTCCAAACCGAATAAAACAATTGAACGCATGCTGGAAGGAAAGGGTAAAAAACCTTAATGGTATTGTTCAAGCATGTAGCCGGGCCATAACTATAAGAGAGGAATTATTCAAGAAGCTAACTGAGATAGATCTAGATGGCAGCACCAATGAGGTCCAAGACCCGAAATTGATACTCAACTCATTGTTATTAACCAAGCAAGCATTTGATGAACAAGTTGAGATCTTTAAAGGGTTGTCATTTGAAAAATTATATGGCATTCTTGAATATGGTGAAGATGACGTGGAAAACTGGCTAGTTGATTATTCGATCAAAAATCAAGATATTGAGGAAGAATTGCGGAACATTTATATTGATATAAGGGACTTGGAAGGTGAACTCTTCAATATAAAAATATGGCATGAAATCAACGTGGCACCAATGAGTAGCTACATCAAGGAGTGGTTCAAAAAGGTTGTCGACAAGCTCACCAATGAAGGGCAAAGGACGGTTGAGACGGTTCTTGTAACCACTAAGGAAATCCATAAAAGGACATCAGTGAGCAAGTGAAAAACGATGAGATACCATCATAGTAAGTTTATACTGATCACATCTTTCTATCTTTATCAATCTCTTCATCCAGTTACTCCACCTCTTTAAATAGAAAGGTTTAACCGAAGACTAATATTTTCCTTTTTCTTCTTTCCAGGCTTTGTTGCCTTCTGCCGCCCACTTTCTTCTTTCTACAAACTGTATTCTTATACATATTTGTTTTATGGTCCACGGGAGCTCCAATCCCAATCATTATGACAAACGCATTTTAATTTCATAGAATATGTATTGAAATATATATTTTTTAGAAATTCCAAGAGAGCTATTTTGGGAACAATCTCGACTGTACTTTTTGTTAGCACATGGAATTGTATTACAATAGTCTCCTTGAAGTGTGCCATTGATTTTGAATTTGGCGCTGCGAACTGGTTGAAGAGGAGTGTTGGGGGTTGGTCATCTTGCAAACATCTATGTTCACATTCATAGACATCAACATCAATCCCAGGGTTACTAAGTTCTCCATGAGGTTTTTCATACCATTTTAAAGGCTGAGAGAAGGGTTTTTGATGTTTTTTCATAGGCACTACGAACTAAGACAGGGTCACTGCGAACTCATTTCCTATAGCAGTTACTTCTAAATATTTGATCGTAACTATAAAATGGTGATGTGGGTTTCTCTGAAATTTTTTGTGGAGGAGAATGATATCCTTGTTGACTTGTTGACCAAATTTCAGCCTGACCTAGTTTGGCATTTGAGAGATACAATTAAAACACCAGTGCACTGCAAACTGGCGTTGTAAACTCTTTGTTCTGCATAGTTGTTGGATATTTTCCTTGTTTGGAGGTTGCCACCTATAAAGGAGGGCTCGAACGACTTCTCAAAGATCAATCAGATGTTAAGGGACACCTGCACCTAAGTTGTATCTCCATTAAATACCTCATGTAGTGAGTTGGAAACAATTTATTAATGACTTCCAACAACTTCCTTAAAAAATAGCAGTTTGTTGAATTATTGTCTCTTTGAATGTTGTCACCTATCTCCAAGGCCTGGAATCCTATGCAAGAGGGGGAATTTGAATTGTAAAGATTTCATTGACATCCTAGGCTATAAGAGAAGCATTGGAAATCATTGAGGAGGTTTAGTTTTCAAAGAGTCGAGAGGGCTTTAGAAGCAGCATGATTGTGGAAATCAGTTTGTAAGCCGAAGGGGCATGTGGTTGTAATCTAGTATGTTATTGAAGATTCATATGAGTTGTTTTATCATATTTTGTTCTAATGTTTTTATGTCCTATTGTTCTTCTTGTTTGAATGTATTTTATTTGATTTATGGATTCCTGAAGCAGCATAAGATCTATTGTAAACTTGCCCATCTATCATTCTTACTATTGAAGCACGTCTAAATTCTCTTTGTAGAGAGGATCTTTGCTTAACGAATGTTCATCTTTATGTCAATTATTTTATTCTTCTCTTCATTATTAAACAAATCCTTTGTCTGATAGGCAACTTAAATGCCTTCAATGAGCAGAATGTTCATGACTCCATTGCCCAATGTTCTATCATTGATCTCTAGTGAAATTTGTTCTCTTTTCCCTTCTTTCAAGTCTTGTTGATCCCTTATTTTAAACCTGAGTTAAATCAAGTTGTATGTTACCAAGCTTAATCTTATTTGCAGTCTAGGGGTGACTCTTGGAGAGCTAACATTTTTGCGTCGTTGTCGGGGATGAGTTGAATATTTTCCCTAGGAGGAATGACAAGATTACAGCCAGTTCTTGATGGTGAACAAGGATTGGATACAAAAAAGACTGCATCTTTCACCTAGCGATTCCACTCCATGAAGAACCAAGATGTCAAAGGTCATGGAGGCTATCTTGGAAAGGATATTTTCTCCTCTAAAGTTTTCATCCATCTCTGGTTTTCCAAATCCAGTACCTCATCTATCAGAACAGGGAGATTTATTTCATGTCTTCAAAGAAGAAAATGATGATGATCTTGCTCAACATCTCATTAATTTTCATCAATGCATGGAGCAGTTGAACTTGCATCAGGAGGATGTCTTAATGAAAATGTTTATGTTCTCCTTGAAGGATGATGCCAAAGACTGGTATTTTTCTCTTCCTATTGCAAGCATATCCACCTTAAGAGAATTCCATGTTGCTTTCAATTTGCACTGTAAAAGGTATTGCTCCTTTGAGTTTCTTTTTCATGGTTGTTGTGAGGAATATGAGAAAAGTGTTAAAGCTACATTAAGTTCCTCTCCTCACTGTGAGGTTGAAGAAGATCCATCTCTTTCTTTTGCTAGTTCTCATGACTTGAAGGCCTATTTTATTTGTTGTTCTTATGAGGAAGAGACAGTGGATGATTTTATCCTTGAAGAAGATATCTTTGACAACCTTGCTTCTGATGAAGTCATTGTCTCAAATATTGACCAAGAGCAGTTTTTTGTTGACAAACACTTTGATGATGAACACTTTGTGGATAGAGAGCATCTTGAAACAAAACATTTTGAATGTCAAGAGTCAGAGGTTTTTTATGGACAGCCCATTTTTTATGAATATACCAATGATGGTGATGAACAAAAATTTTCTATGATTTCTTTGGAACCTCTTAGCACTATTCCTGTATATGATGATTATGAGTCTAATCGTTGGGAATTCTATGAAGGTGTTGAAGGGGAATTACATATGCAGTTGATCTCTTATCCATCACCAACAAAGGAGCAGCCTTGTTTTGATAAAAACCATGTGTATGAGCAGTAGATTGTTCCTATAGTACATGCATAAATGATTAGCAGTCAGCCAACAAGTGGTTCTGAATATGAGGAGCAACAATTCAACCAACAAATGCCTTTGTCTGCCATTCAATCACATGTGCTTACAGAGGACATCAAACAACCTGTGGGAAACTTTGAAGCATAGAAGGTAACCTTTTATCAGTTAAGTATGCATTGCCATCAGTTTCATGACCCTGTCAATGAATACATGGAGTTTCACTTTTCAAATGCTTTGGAGCCTGCAAATTTTATCATTTTGTCAGCATTTGGCGGTTATATTGGTGATCCTAAGAATGTATTTAGTCAATTTTCACACTTTTCTTGATTCTTATGGATCCTTTGCAGTGAAGAGAAGAATTTTGTTACCAAACAGTTTGAGTGGCTATGGTGGAAGTTTGTTTTCACCTGAGAAAATTGTAAAAGTCAGTTAGAGTAGAGTCTTGTATATAAATAAGCTTGTGTTCAAGCATTTCAGTTTTCAGTTTGCTTTTAGTATTTGAATAAGACTCCACCATCCCAATGGATAAGGCATTGGAACTGCATGTTCTTAGAGCCTCACAGGGAGGTCTCCATCCCTTGTGGATCCAGATGTTAGCACATAGAATTGTATTCCAATAGTCTCATTGAAGTGCGCCATTGGTTTTGAATTTGGCATTGCGAACTGGTTGAAGAGGAGCGTTGGGGGTTGGTCAGCTTGCAAACATCTATGTTCACATTCACAGACATCAACATCAAGCCCAGGGTTACTAGGTACTCCATGAGGTTTTTCATACCATTTTAAAGGTTGAGAGAAGGTTTTTTGATGTTTTGTCACAGGCGCTGCGAACTGAGACAAGGGTGTTGCGAACTCATTTCCTGTAGCAGTTGCTTATAAATATTTGATCGTAACTATAAAACGGTGATGTGGGTTTCTCTGAAATTTTTTGTGGAGGAGAATGATAGCCTTATTGACTTTTTGACCAAATTTCAGCCTGACCCAGTTTGGCATTTGAGAGATACAATTAAAACACTAGTGCGTTGCAAACTGGCGCTGCAAACTCTTTATTTTGCATAGTTGTTGGACATTCGCCTTGTTTGGAGGTTGCCACATGTCAAGGAGGGTTCCAACGACTTCTTAGAGATCAGTTAGATGCTAACGGACACTTGCACCTAAGTTCTAGCTCCATTAAAGACCTCACGCAACGAGTTGGAAACAATTTTTTAATGAATTCCAACAACTTCCTAAAAATTAGCAGTTTGTTGAATTCTTGTCTCTTTGAATGTTGCCATCTATCTCCAAGGCCTAGAATCTTATTCAAGAGGGGGAATTCGAATTGTAAATATTTCATTGACAGCCTAGGCTATAAGAGAGGTATTGGAAATCATTGAGAAGGTTCAGTTTTTCAAAGACCCGAGAGGGATTTAGAAGCAGAATGACTGTGGAAATCAGTTTGTAAGTCGGAGGGGCATGTGGTCGTAATCTAGTATGTTATTGAATATTCATATGAGTTGTTTTATCAGATTTTGTTCTTATGTTTTTATATCCTATTCTTCTTCTTGTTTGAATGTATTGTCTTTGATTTATGGATTCTTGAAGCAGCAGAAGATCTACTGTAAACTTGCCCATCTATCATTTTTACTATTCAAGCACGTCTAAATTCTCTTTGTAGAGAGGATCTTTTCTTAGTGAATGTTCATCTTTATGTCAATTATTTTATTCTTCTCTTCATTATTAAACAAATCCTTTGTTTGATAGGCAGCTTAAATGCCTTCAATGAGCAGAATGTTCATGACTCCATTGCCCAATGGTCTATCACTGATCTCTAGTGAAATCTGTTGTATTTTCCCTTCTTTCAAGTCTTGTTGATCCATGATTTTAAACCTAAGTTAAATCAAGTTGTATATTACCAAGATTACTCATATTTTCAATCTGGAGGTGACTCTTAGAGAGCTAACATTTTGTAACCCGGTTTTTTTTTAATATAAAGTATTTGATGTTGATCTATCGTTATCTCCTTTTAAGTTGCCCATGTATTACTCAGTCAAAGTTCTCTTATGCATGAAGATCATTTTCTTTTAGTTTTTATGTGATAAGAAATATCTATCCCTACTATGACGAATGTGAGGAATTCTATTTATTTACTTTAAATGTATGAATTTGTGTGTGTTTCCTAATCCGTTCTTAGGAACTCTCTTTTAAAAGAAAAATAAAAAATATTTTATGTTTTTTGTTATATCTATTCTATTTTCCTATGATGGACTTCTTTAAAGGTCCCACATTTTATAAATCTCAGACAAAGGAGTACCACCTCTATAAAAACGCAAGAGAATTCTCATCCTCATGAGGTTGTCGTTTCGTTCCTGACGGATTCAAGCGTCAACACCACTTTCTGGTGATTTTTTCATTTCTTAGTCTAAATATGTAATGCATCTGTTGACATGTTTTAAGATGGTTTATTTCAAGCCTTGTGCCACTCCTTTTCAATTCGAAGTGAATATTACTAAAATCTGTCAAACACCCGATGTCAATGCTACACTCTATCAAAAATTAGTCGAAAGTCTTATTTATCTTACTCATAGTCGACCTGATATCTCTTTTGTTGTCAGTGTGGTCTCTCAGTTCATGCAAGATCCCAGAGAAAGCCACTGGAAGGCAATCAAATGCATTGTTTGATATCTGAAGGGTACCATTAATCTTGGTATCAAATATTGTCGTAGTTCAGATGTGCTAGTCGACTTCACCGACTTCGACTGGGCTGGCGACAGAGATTATTGGAACTCCACTTTTGGGTATGTGTTTCGCTATAGCACTGGACCTTTGGTGTGGTCATGCAAGAAACAAAAGGTAGTATCTCTATTGACTATATAATCATAATATCGTGGCATTTTTCAAGCAGGTACTGAAACAGTTTGGATTCGTCAACTTTTGGGCAAGCTTGGATTTCCTGTTCAAACCTTGACTACAATATTATCTAATAATCAAAGTGCCATTCAAGTTTATGACAACCATGTTTCTAACAGTAAGATGAAACATGTTGAGCTCCATGTTCACTATTTGTGGCAGTTGGTTCATGATGACATTGTTTCTCTTGAATATTGTTGCACTGAAGATCAAGTTATTGATATCTCCACCAAACCTTCAGTTAAAGCCATATTTATCAAGATCTGTACTTTGCTTGGGCTTTAGGAAGCTTGAGAATATAAAAGAAGACCCCTTGTGTCATTATAATGCAATGCAATGATGAGAAATATGCATTGTGATGTTATGATCATAGTACTATGTGCTTAAGTGTTGTAACGGTGTCTTTAGACTCCACCTCTATTCTTTGAAATTTATTATCCCTCTTCGATTGTATATAGTACGGTGTTCTCTATTTCATATCATGTTCCATTTCATTACGAAACATAGATTATCTCTTTGATCAAATTAAAGTTGTAGCATTTTTCTCAAAAGTTGATCTACAATCAGGGTATCACTAGTTAAGGATTAAGGAAGGCGATATTCCTAAAACTATCTTTCAAACTCAATTTGGACATTATGAGTTCATCGTAGTGCCTTTTGGATTGACCAATGCACCAGCAGTATTCATGAGCCTCATGAATGGTTTATTCTGAAAGTACTTAGACCGCTTTTTACAGGTCCTTCTAGATGATATCCTCATCTATTCCAAGAACGAAAGAGAACATAAGGAACACGTGCAGTGGTGTTGTCATGCTTAAAGAGAACAAGTTGCATGGAAAGTTGTCGAAGTGATTTTTCTTCCAGAAAGAGATTCACTATCTCATTCATATCATTTCCAGAGAAGGAATTTATGTGGACCCGGAAAAGGTGAAGGCCATAATGGATTGGCCAATGCTGAGAAATTCTCATGAGGTGAGAAGCTTCATGGGGCTAGCTAGTTATTATTGAAGGTTTGTGGAAGGATTCTCGAATATTTCAAAACCTATCACCACCTTCCGACACAAGGCAGTTAGGTATGAGTGGAAAGATGAATGTGACATTGCATTCATCAAGCTTAAGAGATCACTAACAAGTGCGCTAATTCGATGAGTGTCAGATATGAAAAAATACTTCACAATATGCATGGATGCCTCGAATCAAGGGTTGGGGGTTGTGCTAATGCAAGATGGGGGAGTGATAGCGTATGCGTCAAGAAAATTGAAGCAACATGAGGAGATTTACACTACCCATGATTTAGATTTGGTAGGTGTAATTCTAGCTCTGAAGCTTTGGAGGCCCTAACTAGTGGGGTGAATATTTGACCTCAATACAAACCATGAAATCTTAACGAATATCTTCACTCAAAGGGATCTCAATGTTAGGCAGAGGCGATGGAGTGAGTTTATGAGTGAGTACAATTTTGGGATTTCTTACATCAAAGGAACGGATAATGTGGTTGTAGATTCCCTAAGTAGGAGGCCACGTATCTTCCCATTGGTTCCCTTAAAGGTTAATTTGAGAGAGCAAGTGTTGGCGCAACTTCTTGGAGATAGTTGGTATTTAAAGGCTACTTCAGACCTCCAAAGTGGGAGGCACTTAGATTCAAGGTTCGAAGGATATAGCTTGAAATAGATGGATTATTGAGATACCAAAGAAGGATGTACATCCCCGAGGGTGGGGATATTTGAAGCATCATACTCAAGGAATCCCACAGAGCACTTTATTGTGCAGATACGGGTGTGAAGAAAATGTATGCAGACATGAAGAATATTTTCTTCTAGGCAGACATGAAGCGTGATGTAGTCCATTTCGTCGTTAAGTGTCTTGAGTGTCAGCAAGTAAAGGTTGATCATCACCACCCGGCAAGTCTCCTACAATCGCATGATGTTCCTATGTCTGAGTGGGAAGTCATCTCTATGGATTTTGTTGTGGGATTGCCACTCACATTGCAGAGGCATAATGTTATTCTTGTTATAGTCGATAAGTTGACCAAGAGTGCACATTTTATTCCAGTCAGGGACACTTATGATGTCATTGATGTGGCATGCATTTTTATAAGTGAATTCATCTGTATACATGGGTTACCGAAGAACATCATTTCATATAGGGAATCTCGATTCACATCTAGGTTTTGGACAAGTTTACAGTCAGCACTGGGGACTCGGTTGAACTTAAGCACAATGTATCATCTTGAAACGGATGGGAAAACTAAAAGAGTAAATCATTTTATGGAAGGCATGCTTAGGATGTATGTTATGGATAATCAAACCCATTGGGAGAAGTACCCACCTTTGGTAGAGTTCCCCTACAATAACAATTTTCACAACTCAATCGAAATGTCACCCTATCAAGCTTTGTATGGAATTCCATGCAGGATACCGTTGAGTTGGGAAAGGTTAGAATACCAAGTGACAGTAGGGATAGAATTGATTCAAGAGATGGAGGAGCAGGTGATTCATATTAGACAACGATTAATTGAGGCACTAGATAGATAGAAAAGTTATGTTAATGCAGATAGGATTGACCGAAGTTATAAAGTGGGAGATCAAGTTTTCATTTGTATCGGGCCTAATAAGAGTACCATTCGGTTTGGGAAAGGGACAAAGTTTTCACCTCAATTTATAGGACCATTTAAAATTCAAGAGAGAATTGGACCCGTTGTCTATCGCCTCATACTATTATCCCACTTGCATAAAACTCGTGATGTTTTTCATGTATCTGTTCTACAACATTCTGTTGTTAATGAATCTCACAAACTAAATTTGAAGGAATTACAGGTCTCGAATGCGGGAACCATCATGGTCGAACTGTTACACATATTGGCCCGTAGGGTCCAACATCTCAGGAATCATTTGGTATACCAAGTTAGGGTCTAGTGGGACAAGTATAGCCCAGGATATGCTACTTGGGAGGATGGAGATACCTTACGACAAGATTATCCCTCACTTTTTTTACCACCTCGGGACTATGTTTCCCAAAGGATGGGTGTATGTAATGACCCATTTTGACTTAGACAACTAGAATTACTTATGGCCTAGTCGTATCTTTATTTTCTTATGATCTATGGAACACTGATTACTTGACACTTTAAATTTTGGACATATGGACCTATGTGAATGTGAATACTATGAATGTTTATCATTATGTGATTTATGATGGATATTATGCAACCTATTTCTAGCTTGAAAATTTTAATTTGAAAGATATTGGTACATGGATACTGAATTAATGATATGGTTGAATGAAATTACATGTTAATAGTGTATGGATATGCATGTGTATGTGTTATAGCTAACCTGCATATTAATGGGCTATGAAGTAGCCAAATAATGATGATAATAAATGGTTGATGTTGTGAACATCGACCAAGAAACAGTATGGTATGAATCTTTGTATGTTAAATTATGTTGGTTCAATTGCATTGCTATGATATGTGGGCAAGTGATGGTTTTTTAGGTAGTGAGACTGCTTGAAACTGAATTTACGATGACAAAACTCCCAGCAACACAGTGCCACCATATGGTCCATTATAAGGTGTTGATCCTAGTTCTATCGGGAGGGGTGGAGGCATTTTCCCACTGTGTATCCTCCAAAACCTGGAGTCATTGGAGGACGGTGTTAGATCACGCTCCCCTAGATGTGTGATGATGACTGCTAGTTTCCCGCTGGGGAAGCTTGGTCAAGGTAGTTGACACTTCTGCTTACGGGTTTTATATGGAGTTAGGTCAATATAGTTGACACTCTGGGATAGTCCAACAAAGGAAGGATAGGGATGGAAGATGGAAGTAGATTAGGGAGGCAGGATGTTAGAAGTAGTTGAGAGTGTGTGGGGTTTTAATCTTATAGCATAAGCGTTTGATTTTCTCTTTGTTCCTTAAAAATAATAATAATAATAATGCTTAATTGAATTACAATTATCTAGGTAAAGGTTGTTTTGTGCTAAATTATTATAATTGAAGGATTCTGCTAATATTGTAAATGGGGTATTTATTAATTATGAAGTTAATTACATTGTAATTGGATTGGAAGCATAAAGGAATTACATTAGATGTGTTAATTATTGCCATTAGTACACGCACGAGTTATGTATGTGCCATTTATGCATACATGCCTTGCGCATGTACACTAGTATTTATGAGTGTATTAAATTAATGATGTTTCTTATCTGATCTAGATGTATGAATCATGTTATTATTATCCTTGTATTGTGAATTACCATAACTTCATGACGAAGTTTCTTGAAGGGTGGGTGTATGTAATGCCCCAAATGGATTAATTAATAAATATAATTAAGTAATGTAATTTAATTCATTAATGTATTAAAGTTAATTAAATCATTAAAACATTAATTTAAGTAAGTCAATTATATTATTTAACTAATTAGATTTTATCATTATTTAAATAAATGATTAAAAAATGCAACAATAAAGGAAATGATTATTTTATTGTATTAAGGGTAGATATGGAAATTATGAGGAAAAGATAAGGGTAGATAGAGAGTTTATGATGGAAGGAGTCGGTGGATGGGTGGGTAAGGAAGGGGGAGTTGGTCATTTGGAAAAGGATTCGAGAGAAAAGGGGAGGAAAATCTTGGAGAAGGAAAATTGTTGGGAAATTTTGGTTTGCATACGAGTTGGTTGATTGTTGGGATTTTGGGCTTGGGGCTAAGAAATATAAATTCTTGGAGCTAGGGAGTCGGAGAGGCTTTGTTCCTAGTTGGTTGGGAGGTAAATATTCAATTTTCAGGCAGTCAGACATTTCAAGCAGACAAAGCAGACAACAACATACAAGACAAACTTCTTCTTCAAGAGGTTTTTTTGTTTTGTTAATCTACTATTTTATTGTAAATGAAAGTTAAAGATATATATCTACATATTGGAAATGTATTAGGTGACTACATGAATTGTTTAAATTGATATTTTGATATTTAACTGTTTAATTGCTAGAAGAGAAAAATAAATTAGGATTTCATGCAAACAGAATGTCAATCATATTACAAATTCATAGTTTAATTATGAATCCTTGGGCAAGGGAATTACAACTATAAACATGGGTCCCATGTACAAATGTTGAAGATGACACCCAACTAATGACTTTTGAGCTCCATGAATGACCAATGAATATGCTCCAAATACTCACCGATGACATGGGAATTCAAATAAATATAATCCTCAAAAAGATCATCCATGTAGTTGTAAAGGTTTGAGGCTGAATCTGGAAGGAATAAGACCATTGTAGAACATGCAAGTTGAACACTTGTAGTCATAATTTGCTCATGATTTCCTGCAATAATTTTCTCTACATAAGGTGGAGTAGAGTCATCATATAGAATATGAAAGTAGTCATTTCATAAATGACAACTATCCATATACCAGTCATCACAATCATTCTCTAAATCATACCAGGCATATATTTATTGATTATATTTTTTCTTGATTCAAGGGTATGTATCCACAATAATATAGAAGTCCTTATATTGAGAAAAAAAAAAATGAATATGTTCAATAGCTTTTAAGATCACATTTTTATTCTTTAGGCCCATGAGGGTTTGAGAGTAAAATTTTCCAGTGGTTGTAGAGCACGGCATATCGATTGGAAACACTGCATAAATATTTCAAATGAGACACCTGAAAATTATCTATCCAATGGCACTAATTTGGCATCAATCTAAGCACCCTATCAAAAGTTATGAGCTTTGTAGTCTCGCGGCTATCACGAAAAAACCATGAAAATTGTTCATTTTAAATCAATGATATCTTCACTTTTGGAGCTTCGATTCAAACGATTTTTTTTTAAATTGGTTAATTGAGCGAGAAGAATTCATATCTATAATTGGTTTGGAAAATTAAGCACCAATTGCTACAGAAACCTGAAAATTTGTGTGGACATCCACGAAAAAAAAACCCTAAAAAATTGTTGATTTTAAATCAGCAATATCTTGACCTCCCGAAATCCAATTCGGATGATTTTTTATTTGAAATTGGTTTTTTTTCCCATGAGGAATTCATATATACAACCAATTTCCTCTAATTCTCTTCAAAAATCTACAAGAATTGATCTGAGTGTCCTGGCCCTCTTTTTTCTTCTTCTTTTGGAAACCTGCAAAATAGAAAGAAAAAAAAACAATTGCCCCTTTTCTTGGTTGAAGAAAGTGCTTTGATATGAATTGTTAAGTACCACAGAAATGAATACAAAACACAGACAAGATATCCAAGAATAATATGGAATAAATCCACACTTTATTTATACGAAACCCTTGAGGTAGGGCAACACTTTACAATTGATCCTTTTAGGGAAGGGATCCACTCTTGTTCACTTGCCTCTTCGAGGGGGCAACCTCCTAATGAGATTTTCTCCAAATAAAATACTCTTAACCCTTCTCAATACATTGCTTACACATCTATATATAATAGTACCTACCACCGAAGAACATTCTAGAGAAGGAACCTTCTAGTAAGCCTTCTCACCTTTATTGTGTTCACATTGGGCCTTGTTTATTAAAAGTGGTCTCCATACATAACAATGCATATTAACCTCTATTATTATTCCCCTTGGGTACTTCCCTTGGTACCCCATATTATCCCCCTAGCTACACTACAAACATTTTCTTTGAAAATCTTTCGGTGCACTTTGGGATACTGAGGAGCATCATCTGAGATAGGAATACTAAATTCCTTAGTGCCTTTTGGACTACACTTTGGGAGAATATGGACACCAAGTTGAAGAGATCTGCAACTTTCCATCCATGGATAGATGGGTAGATAGAAGTAGTCAACAAGACATTGTTTCAACTTTTGATCTCTTATAATCAAAAGTGTCCAAAGATCTGGGATGAAAATTTGATTTATATTCAACACTCCTATAAGAGAGCGGTCTACACTTTTATAGGTAAGTCCCCTTTGAAACTTGTTTTGGGTGTTTGCAACCATCGCCCTTGGATGTTATATATGGATAACATGGAGGAGTGATGGAAGACATTGCAATAGATGCCTTTAAAGTAGAATAATTTGTTGAAAATATTAGGCAGATCCATTTGCAAGTATAGGAGACATTGAAGAAGTCATAGGAAAATCACAAGGCACAACATGATCAGTACATGATTGAGAAAGAATTCAAGGTGAGAGACAAATTTCCGTTGCATATGAACAAATAAAGGTTATCGGGTCTTGGTAGTAAGATCAAGGATTTGCGGTATGGCCCTTTTGAAGTATTCAAGAAGGTGTGTGATAATGCCTATAAACTCAATCGACCCCTTGTAATGACCCAAATGCTTAAAATATCATAATAGAATAGAAGTACACACCATGTACATAATGTGGGCATGGAACACAACCCCAATATAGATAAGTTACACAATAACTCCTTAAAGAACCGGAGAACCTCCTCCACATAACCAAATACATTCATCCATCACAATCCACATGTCTATAATAATGCATACATGTTCTCTATATATACCCATTCACATCTACACATGAGGCCCCTTTACTATTAGGTTGACCCTATTATATATATATTTACATATTACATGTACATTTAGCCCCATATATGCCTCCCCTTGGGGTCATATCATATACATTTAACCCTATATATTCCCCCTTTGGATCATAACAGAGTACCCTCCTTCAAAAAGCTTTGTCCTCAAAGCTCTGCAATTAAAGGCTTCACATGTGATGAAACCAAGTAATATGATTTTCTTGTGTTCATGATTTCTTCTTTCCATTGATGATGATCCATCCATCCAAAATTAATTATTTTTTATCGTAATCCTTGGTGGCTAGTTTTTGCATAATTTTATTTCCCTTGATTCCATGTATTGTCATTGAAGCTTCTCCAATGTGCAGTAGTTGTTGGTCTATGATAATATCGTGTTGAATAACGATTTTGTGATTCCTTATTCTGTGAATATTGATGAGTATTCCATCTTCTTCCTTGATAATGTTGATATTGATCTTTTTGTTTTCCTTGAAATATTTCCTAATAATGAGGGTGTCGATATGGTTTCACATTTGATGGTTTTTCTTCATTCTGCACACCCATTTCATCTATCTTATTTTCATATACAATGGCATCCTCAATCATCTTTCCTTGGTCTTTGATTACTCTAGCCTTGGAGATAATACCATCATATTTGGCATGTACAACATTTAGATGGAGTTCAATTTATTCATGTATCTTATATTTCCCTTCTTGAATCTTGTCTTCTTTCTCCTTTTGAAGCTACAATGTGACCCCATCAATCAAATTTTGACGTCCTTATTCAATTCTAGATTGTATTTTTTATTTTACCTCATCGGTATTTAGGGATTCCTCAACCTTCTTGCAAATTTCCTCTTCAAGTCTTTTGGTATATTATTCATCCAAGATCCTCATTTCTTCTTGATTTTGATAATTCTTCTTTTCTTTTTTCAATATTTTAACCTCATCCAACATTTTTTTATTACGGTTTTGTAATCTACATTTATCTTCATCTTTCTTTTTCAAATCTTCCCTTGACTCGTTTTTTCCCACTTTCCTTTGCTAGCCTTTTCTTGGCTTGATTTTTGAACTTATTTAACTAGTGCTTCATTAAGCAATTGTATATTAGTTATATCATCACCCTTCTTCTTGATATATTCATTTGCTTCTTTTAACTCATCTTGAATTTTATGCATCTCCTCCATTTTTGTATCCTTGAGTCATTTTTTTGAGAAGAGTTTTCCAAATTATTCTCATGTGCAATTCCATCTGGTATCCTAATCAATACTCATCCACCACTTTCAAGATTCACTAGAAAAATATTGTTTTTCCTCTGAAGGATACATAACATATTCCTTTACCAGCATCAACCATTCCATAGGATCGATTTCATCTTCATATCTTGTAAATTTAGGTAATGTCATCGATTCTTAAGTGAGGTCTAACCACAATCCTCAACTTCCAATATCACTATATGAAGGATATTGATCTTAATTAGTTATAATCCTTGTTCCAATATAATATTCTATGTTTTATATTTCTAATGTCTTTTGAATCAACTCAATCGGAAATACCAATCAAAAGTTATGATAGTTTTAAGTAAACATACCTTTGAAAGCCTAATTTGGAGTTTGTCCTCCTAGTCGACCTTCCTTCTGATGTATTTATGAAATTTCGGCCCCTATGAGTCTGAAATTTAAACATGTAGTAGACTGAAATGTCTTCTCTGCAATGCCATGGGTCTGACCAAAATTGGGTGTGTCAAATGAAAGTTATGGTAATTTTCCCAAACCTTATTGAATTTTGTCCTATTCAAGAGAGAAAACTTGTATAGAATTTCACGCGTCAAATAGTGGATAATTGATTCTGAAATTCTCACCCAAAATACTATGGACTTTTCTCTTTCCAATGCAACTTGTCACGTGGAATTTGGATCCTCTATGAGGAAGATATGATTGTTTTACCCATAACACCTATTTGAGACTAGTTATAGGACTAGTCAAAAACCCTATCTTCCATAGGGTGTATCTTCGAAAGTGTAATGAACCAGAAGCTTAAATTTGTACCACAAGTACCCTGATATGTCTTCTAAACAACCTCAAATTTTTTCTATTTGACGTGGCCCTGAAAAAAAGTTATGCGAAAATTCCAAGATGACTTTCTTAAAGAAACAAAACCCTAGGATCTATGCTCTGATACCAAATGCAATGACCCAAATGCTTAAAATATCATAACAGAACAGAAGTACACACCATATACAAAATGTGAGCGTGGAGCACAACCCCAAGATAAATCAATTACACAATAAATCTTTAAAGAATAGGAGAACCTCCTCCACATAACCAAATACATTCATCCATCACAATTCATATGTCTACAATAATGCATACATGATCTCTATATATAATCATTCACACCTACATATGAGGCCCCTTTACTATTAGGTTGACCCTATTACATATATATTTACACGTTATATGTACATTTATCCCCATATATACCCCTCATTGGGGTCATATCATATACAGTCAACCCTATATATTCCCCCTTTAGGTCATAACACCCCCATATATGCAAATTTAGTTAGTAGTGAATGTGGAAGATCTGAAACTCTACAAGTCGTCCATGTTAAATAAGGAAACTAAGGAGTACATCCTACATATCATAGAGGACTTAGAACTAGAAGCTCAAGAAGATTTGGTAGAAGATACAGTTATGGAAAAGAAGTCAAGAACTACCAAATAGGGGTAGCATGAATTATTGATCCGGATTATTTTCGGCACGAAATGAGAGTGGAGATATAATAAAGAAATGCACAGAGATATTGCAGATATTCAATAATATAACAGAAATGTATCAGAGATGCAACCATAAACACAGATATACAGTAATACACGATTTCTATCAATCAAAGAAATGTACAGAGACTGTAAAAATACAGAGTGAAAGACTTGCTAGAATGGTGGCAGCTTATCTCTGAGAAGAGATGTGACGGCTACTCGCATTCGCAAGAAGATGGTTACAATGAGGCTCTGAAGGCCCTTTTACAATAAACGGGAATGCCAAAAGTCCTAGACATCCAAAAACCTAACCCTAGGAGATGAAGCGCCAAAAGTCATGTGGGCCCCGTTTGGGTAAGTTGGTGCATCAACTTCCCGGGGTCGTAACTTTTGCATATGATCTCCGTTTTAGGCGTGTGATAGCTCGTTGGAAAGGTATCATCGAGGAGATTCATTTTGGAGGCTCAATGATGCCTTTGGCTATCATTGAGAACCTCGATCTCAAAAAACCTTCATTTAGGCCCTCTAAATGGCCCCGGAAGTTAAAACCTGCTAAAAATAGTAAATTGACAAAAATGCCAGAAAGTCGTTATGGGCCAATTGGAAAAGGTGGGTGGCCACCGATATCCACCTAGATCAATCCTCACTCCTTATAAATCAATGGTCTCCATTGCGTTGAGTTCCCGGGGGAGAGGGAAAAGCGATTGTTGAATCTGAATCTTGGTGATCTGCTTGCCTTGCTGGAGGTGTGGCGTTGCTTAGCTTGTTGAAGGCTATCACGAACCTTTGGCTGGAAAGTTTGGACCTTTTTAACTAGTTTGGCTATTTTATTTGACTGTGTGCAGAAGGAATCTATGTGCTTTGTTGCAACCTTTTCGACCTGCTTTTGTTGGATAGAAGGTGCTTGGGCCGAAGCTGTGGTGGCTGCAGTATCCTTCTGGTCACCCTTTGAACAGATTGTGGAGAAGATAAATTTTATAGTATGAGATACTACCTTGCGGCATTGTTTAGGTGGGGCAGTAGTTGGAACTACCTATGGTATCCTGTAGAGATGACCCCCCAGAGTAATAATGACACTACGGGGTTGAGACTCATAGATAGCATGGTGTTTCCACATATATGGCTGGCCCAAGAGAACATCACAGAC
>ML776700.1:492734-525060 GCA_009831015.1 Picea engelmannii
TATGAAGGCTATTCTGTTTCCTTTGTCTTCTAAACATGATATTGATACAAGATTCTTTTCTAAACCAGGTACATACAGAACATTTCTTAAGTGAACATGATTACCTGATTCCAATTTGATGGAGGCTTGTCCAAATCCTTCGACGGGTAGGTGCTTTTGTCTCCAAGCTCCACTTTGTACGATGTCTTTCTCTCATTGAGATCTGAGAGTCTAGCTTGATCTCCTGTCATGTGCCTAGAAGCTCCACTGTTGATTATCCACATATCGTCTTCAATTATCCCGGTAAGTGCTGAGTAATGTAAGAGACTGATTGTTTCGCACATGTCTTTAGTTGACTGATAACTGGTCATGCCTTGATCCAAAACTTCAACTTCATCATTTCTTTCTTCTGAGAAAGTCAATAGGTGAACTGAGTTAGGGCGCATCTGAATATCTTCTCCTTGAGCAAGATGCTCCATCACAAGATGTTGAATCTGAGAATTAGGGTTTCTGCAACTGCTACTGCTAGTAACCCTAGCTGCAGTTCTTTAGAAGTTGCTCCTGCTAGTAACTCTAGCGGTAGTTCCTCAATGAGCTCAATACCTAGCGGTTATGTTTCCTTCCAGCGTTTTAGGCTGACTGAAGGGGTGTGGGCCCATAACCTGTTATAATATAGAGGATTGTGCTCGTTTAACCATTGACGATACCCTCGTCACCCAACCACAGGCCGAAGCCACCCTCCAAGCACCTTGACCTTGACCGAGAAGAGAATCCTGGTAGCAATCAATAGCCAAGAGAGGCTAAATGCACCAAGCAAGAGAATAGAAACTAAATTGAATAGATGATCCCACCCAGAAGCTGGTGCACCACTTTCCCAGCTCTCCCAGAAAACTTGCGCACCAAACTGCTGCTGCTTGCGTAGATTTAGCTCTTACTGTAATTGCTGAGATGTGAAATAATGAAACTGGCGCCCTATATTTATAGTGGACTGGCCAGTCTAACTAGGGCTGACTTCTCCTTCTGGGCATCGATAAATTCAATTTAAATATATTTGTTCAGTCGACAACTTGTCTAGGGTTTCCTTTAATTCTTTGCTTCCTTCCAGAGGATTCTAGTCTCATCATAGGTCACAATAGAGGTTCATACCTCCCGAAGCTACCATAATATTAACAGTGTGAAAGCAACACAGAGACACTTAGGTTGGACAGTGATCCATCAGTAACTAAGTGGGAGGCATTTAAAACCCTCATCAAGTCCCAATTCTACCTTATTGGGTATGTAGAGGACCAGTGGATCCATTTGCATCACTTCAGGCAGAGGCAAGGGCAGAGTGTGCAAGAGTACAACACCGAGTTCAGAAAAATGGTGATTATGTTGGCTACATCTCCTAAGAACCTATATGTACTCCTCAAGTATAGTGGAGGCTTACATTGTCTCTTATAAAAGCAAGTGATGATCTTTAAACCTAGGACAATTGATGAGTACTATGTGCAAGCACGGTACCTAGAGAATATAGGCAATAAGAAAGGACAACCAAGTTGTTCCAAACAAAAATACCTCCAAGATGCTTCCAAGGAGGGGAAGAAGAAGTGGATAAGAATGGATAAGATGACAACAACCACTACACATCAATGCAAGGATCCAAACAACCATTGCAACCATTGCAATATCAAGGTCACATTGAAGATAAGTGTTGCAAGCTGCAACCAAAGCTGAATCTAGAGAACTATAAGAAGGTTGCCAAGTAGAAGAACCTGCTAGCCATGGATTCAAGCAACCTGGTAGAAAGTGGCTTGGATCTAGATGAAAATATTTTCTACACTACAGTGCAAAAGGAGGTGAAATTGAGTAGCCTTCATCATAAGGAAGAGAAGGAGATCACTAAACTCTTCCATATTAAGATCCAAGTCAAGAAGACAAAGATCAAATGTTCTATTGGATTTTGATTCACAAGCCAACCTCATAGCAAAATATCTTGTTAGCAAACTTGGATTGGAAGTTCATGATCATCCTAACCCATATCTATTAGGATGGGTAAATAAGGATGCATAGCTCAAGGTCGTTAAATGATGTAAGATCAAATTTGTTATAAGTGCAAACTATATGGATTAAGTGGAGGTAGATGTAGAACCACTTGATGTGTGTGGTGTAGTATTTGGAAAACCCTACGTGCATATGTGATATGCAACAATATTCATGAGAAATGCAAACCAGTACTACTTGAGCATGGATGGGAAGTATTTCATCATAAATGCACACAAAGGTAAATCTAAGATATCTCTGGTAAGTGCTAATGTAGCCAAGAAATTGATTAGTTCTAGAAGGAAGTTTGTATTACCTTTCTTAAGAGAGAATCAACAAAGTAATGAATCGATAAAAGTAAAGGCATCTCTAGATAGATGTATTAAAGAGAAGAAATTTTCAGTTGGAGTAGTTGTTGCAAGAATACAGAGAAGTGTTTTAGGAGCTTAAAGGGTTACCATCTAAGAAGGAATTCAACATGAGATGTAGTTGTTGCGTAACTCCCCATTTCCAAATATTGGGTTTTACAGATAGTCCATTTTAGAAGTAGATTAAGTGAAGAAATAGTTGCAGCAACTACTGAAGCGAGGAGTAATTCAACCAAGCACCTCGCCTTCTGGGTCACCTATCATCATAGTACCTAAGAAGGATGGGACTTGGTGAATGTGTATTGACTGCAAAGCTTTAAACAAGATCACCCTCAAGAATTAGTGCCCCCTGCCTAGGATCGATGATTTGTTAGATCAGTTGCATCATGCTAATTACTTCACCCAGTCAGATGTCAAATTGGGATACCACCATGTACGAGTTAACGAAGAAGACACTTGGGAGACCACCTTCAAGACAAGGCAAGGTTTATATCAATGGTTGGTAATGCGTTTTGGTTTGTGTCATGCACCAACTACATCAATGTGTTTGATGAATGATGTATTGCATCCCTTTCTATATGCATTTGTGATAGTGTACTTAGATGGTATATTGGTTTATGGCCTTACCTGGGAAGATGTAATGTCCCCATTTTCGGGTTTCTTTGCTCTACAGTTGGAGATGACTTTATGGGTTTGTGCCAACCTGATTAGAGGGGTAATTTGATGTTACCAGTGAGTTGTTGGGGTTTAGAGGAGCTATATGATGCTTTCATAGGTTTGTTTATCATCAATCATCATCATGATTATTCATGTGCAGTCAAATTTTGATTCCATTTCATTTCAACCATTCCCGTAATTTGGGAGTAATATTGAGCATTATTTAATGGATTTCATTAAGGTTGTCATTTTAATAAATTATCTAAGAGGGTTACCTTGGTGTAATAGCTTGTTGGAACTGGGATGAAGAGCTCTAAATGTTGGGATGATGAAAAGTGGCTTCTAATGCTCGATAATGTTTTAAAATGAAATAAATCACTTTTTGGAGTAAAAATGGTTTGTAAATTAATAAAGTGATTTTAGAGGAAATATTGAATATAAATTAAAAATTCAGTTGAGGGGGGGGAATATAAATGGGGCATAAAGGATAATTAGGAGCTCATTCTCTCATTATGCATGATTATTTTACTAAATCGATTTGGAGAGAGCTCTTGAGGCTTTTATAGGGTTCTTGGGTTGAGACCCTTGGACAAATTGGTTTCGGTGGTGAAAGATTCCACCCTAGATGATTGGTAGGAGGAATCGTACAGCCTTCTCACAGGTTTTCATTGCAGAAGGAGGATCCATCATTCTTGTTAAGATTTTTTGGTTATTTGTGGAAGTCTTTAGGTGTTGTAGAAACGTTTTTGGTGCAAGGCGGTCTACCATTCCTATGGCAACAATGTCTCTTAGGACGATTCACTAAATGCAATTCGTGGGATTGAGGAAGAGGGGCATATCCTCCATTCACAACATCGTGGTATTCTCAAAAGGGGGTGTGATAATAATATCAAATTAGGAGGGTCAAAGGAAGGTCGTACTCTACATTTGCTAGTTGTGGGGGTCAAAAAGAGGATTGACATACTTTGTATTTCAGACTGTGGAATCTCAGTTGTAGAAGAAAAGAGCAAGGATAAATATGATCTTACTACATTAGTTTATTTATGCCATCAATATTATGCATGGTTGTCTTGTTTGTTGATGTGTTCCCAAGGGTTCGACCTATTCTAACCCTTTTCTTTCTTCCCATCAAATCATACCCATTAATTTTGATCCTGAGGTCTGAAAAAGGAGGGTCAATACAGTGAGTCAAAGGTTGTTCCAGCTTGGGTATTCACAGAGAATAAGGAGGTTGATTCAATAGATGGAATGTTGCTCCAACATGTTATCTACAGTAGCAATTGAATAAAGGATCATACTAATGGATTGCAGCTTGTGGATATTAGAAGGGAATTGTTAAAGGCAAAGAGAGTTGTTGTTATACTTCCCTACCTTCCTCATCAGATCTTGTTATATCTCTAACCAAAACGTGTGCTTCAAAAGGGGTTGGTTCAATGCCATTAGTGGTTGCCTAAGATATGGGTATTCATAGCAGTTGTAGAGGGGTTCAAATGTGTTAACCATTGTTGTTCAAGGCTTATAGTAGGTGGAATGTGCTAGTATTGATTGTTGTCCACAGCGTGTTACTTACATGTGAGAAAAACTAGATAGACCGTACTTGTGTTTGTTGTTTTTATCATAGTTATGACAAAGTGAAAGTGGTTATCATCTCTTGCAATAAATGTAATAGATGCTTTTGGTATTCATGCAATAAAAGTTCCCTTTTTTTCAAATCCATTATGGGTTGTTACGAAATGTTTGATAAAAGTATTAGAACAACAGTAAACCCTTAAAAAAACAACAGTAAACCAATAAGTCGAACACCGGTCCAAGACGGTGGATTGTTTGTGAACTATTTGACAAAAGTCCTATACCAAATAAACAAAAACAGAACAATTGTGAGAAGGGAATTTTACAATGGCATATTAGCTAGGTTGTGAATTGTTTGACGAAAGGTATGAACCAAATAAACATTAAACACATCAACAATCAACACAAAATCATAACAGCAATGAGAAGGGATACTACAGTGGTATCAGAGCATGTTGTGAAAGTGTTTGACGAAATTTTTGAACCAAGTAAACACCAAAAACACATCAACAACCTAGAGGGGTTATTACAGTGGTATCAGAGTTGTGCATCATGCCATCCTAAGGGGGAAAACAATGAAAATATGTTTTCAGATGGTTACAGATAAGTGACCAGCACTTATACCTTTCCATTTCAACAGGGTAACTTGGTATCAAGGCTTGCATTCAGGGCGTAGGAAAGATGAACACAACTCAGGAACTCTTGGCAAAATTGTTACAAGCTTCTCAAGAATATCATCAAGAATATCAGAAAGTTTCTCAAGAATATCAGAATAATCTAACAACATAGTTAGAGCACCTTGAGTGGTTGGAGCCTTACTTATTAGTTGGGAAGAAGAAGGAGAGGTTCAAATATGAAGTGGTTGGTGAGGTGGATGCCTCATCTCATGAAGGAAGTTTGACAAAACCCTAGGATGAGTTCTAGGAAGTGCAAGCACATATTCATGTTGAGGATGTTTTCAATGAGGTGGACAAAACAATAGTTGTTAATACACCATTAGAGATATTCAATGAGGATGATAACACCAATACTTATGATGGGCATGTTGATTGCACTTATGATGATTATGATGATTATGATGAGCTTTGTGTGGAGTTGATTTTGGCACATTCTTCACCATCCACAATAGAGACTTGGTCGTCTGTGGCAGCCATAAAGAGAGGTATGACCCAAAAATTCATGATTATACACATAGTTTGCATCATGGGACTCATGAGCCACACCTTTTGGAGATCCAATTGAAGGCTCAAGTCATAGCTATAGATGGGATAGTTGAGCATATACCTGGTAGACCAGCCGAAAAGTAATCATATGCATCCGCTAATTAGGGGAATGGGTATATTACAGATGTGTACACATCAATTTGGGATCCAAGTTCAGATGACACTGGTGGAATGAGTGCATAGGATAAGAATCCTTCAGATAGAAACCAGTCTTATCATGTAGACCTTTAGTCATGGTTGAGAAAGCATGACCAATGGTTTGGATAGATTCCTCTAGATAGACCCCCTTACATAGGCTTCGATCATACCATTGAGTTTGGTTTACCCAGGATCTATGAGTTGATGGATGAGCTTCATGGTGTAGTATACCTTTCTGAGATTGAGTTGTGTTCGGGGTAGCATCAAATCAAGAAGAGAGAGAAGGGTGTGTGGGTACATCAAGAGAAGACCTAGGTCATATGGGATTGGCTCACATAGATTTTAGTTGATTGGAAGTCCCACCTTCTGGTGGAATATGCCAAGCACAGGTTTGCTTGTGAGTTGATGGAGGGTCACATTTAGGATAACAGGTACAAAGTGGTGGATGACATTATCTACTACGAAGGTTGCATATATTTAGTCCATGATTCCAAACTTAGGGAGAAGATCATAAGGGCCATGCATGATACACCTGTGGCAACGCATCCAAGATACTTCAAAAATTATCGACAGATCAGAGAGAGGTTCTCATGGAAGGGACTCAAGGAAGATGTTTTGCGACATGTGAGGGCATGTATGGCTTGTCAGCGGAACAAGTCAAAGCATACTCCTCCTGTAGGATTATCGCAACCCTTACTCATTCCATAACAAAAGTGGGAGAGTGTGTCGATGGATTTCATCACGGGTCTACCGGAGGTGCATGGCAGGGATTGACCGAGTACATGCATTTGTTCATGTTTTCATCAGAGTATGAGGCACCACATGTGGAAATTTTATTTTCTAGGGAGTTGTTTAGACTCCATGGGTTTCCTGAGTACATTGTCAATGATTAGGGAAACAGATCACTCAATGCATTTTGGCAAGAATGGTGCAAATTAGCAGGCACGTAGTTGATTCCTAGTAACTTGTTTCTACTAGATAGTTGCATACAAAAACAAGAATCAAAAACTTTGGATTCCAAGGGTTATCATTGTAGCACAGCAAGAGTCAGTAGGTATGGGGAATGGTGGACTCCTAATTTGGTTTTGGGATCCGATAATTCATCCAATTGGTAGATTGCTTCAAGTTTTGATAATGAGTGGCAGAGTTGTGATAGTGATTGGTGAGTCTCATTTTTGGATTGTCATGAGAGGAGATGTTGAGACTTATTCTATATGGCAGGACATATTTTCTTTTTCGATAACTAGTTTCAAGTCTAGCATTAGATTTGCAAACTTTTACTTCACAAAGATGCCTTGGCCGGATATGAATCATGGTAGTGGGTTTAGTCCTTATAGGTATTTCAGCTTGGGGTTCCACGAGAAGAGAATGCAGTCTGGATATGATAGTCTGTTAAGTACCTGAGTAGATCTACAAATATAATCACCACAAATACTGAATACACAATAGATCCAAAGAGCAATATAGAATAAACTACACTTTTATCATATCAAACCCTTAGGGTAGGGAAACACCATACAATGAATCTTATTATGGAAGGGATCCTCTCTTGTTCACTTGCCTCTTCGAGGGGGCATCCTCTTATTGAGATACCACTCACAATATAATACTTATCTTCATATCCCATTACATTACTTGAACCCTTTTATATAGTGCTACCATCACCTAAGAACATTCTAGAGGAGGAATCTTCTAGAAGTAGAACCTTCTAAGAAGTCCTCTTACATTTATTATATCTAAATACCCATTTATTATATCTAACTACCATAGTGGGCCTTATTTAATAATATAGTGGACCTAGTCCACCTTACATTAAATGGCCTCCACTACCTCTCTAACTACCTAACATTCCATCCCCCTTATGAAAGTGTTTTCTTCAACGCTTGTTATGAGAGTGGACAACCATATACCAGGGTCCCATGGATAATTGTGGACCATAATGTTGAAGAAGACTGGAGAAACAAGGTCCCATGTATAAATGTGAGCCACTATGTTGAAGTAGTTGAACTGCCACTGTGAACTTGGGTCCCATGTATAAATGTGAGCCACTATGTTGAAGTAGTTGAACTTCCACTATGAACCTGGGTCCCATGTCCAAGTGCTCATGTGAACTCCACGTTGAAGATATTGGAACTTGGGAACCAACTAAAAATGATGCTCTAAAGATTGACATTGGTCATGTGGATCGAAATATTTAGAACCAACAAAAAATGTATTCACTACGGCTGGAGAATAATAAAACTGAAGAAGAATATGTAGAGAATGATTGTGTTTACTCTCCATGAAGTTCTCTACCTGAGGGGTAGTAGACTCATCAAATAGAAGATGGAATTGTATGTCATCCAAAAAATGGAAACTATCCATATACCAATCATCACAAACGTCCTCCAAAGCATACCAAGCATACACTTCTTGATGATATTAATCCGTGATGTTCACCAAAGTATATTTCTCCTACATGCTCGCCAAGGACTCATGAATACTATGAAAACCATCCCTGAGACCTTCTTGAAAGTGATGCAATGTGTCATGCATTTGGGATTTGAATGCTTCAATCGTGTGTAGAATTTCCTTGAGGTTTTGACAGTGAACATTGATGCAAACCCCCACCACCTCTTGGGGCTCGCGCGACCTCCCGGTCTAGGATCGTTCACGTAGGAGTTGAATCAACTCTCGGATCCCTGTTGGATCCTCTCTTAATGCACACAGACCCTTAATTTCCTTATGTAGGTCCCACAAAGACCCACAAGTTCTTTCTCTAAGCCCCCTTTTACCTTTATCATCAAATTTCGAATTTAGCCCTTTATCTATGGCAGAAATCGCATGTGACCACGGGCTAGAACCATGCGCCAAACGAAGCGTGTTACTTCGGTGCTTCGTGAGTCTTCACAATATAACACTTCAATCCCTATGAACACCAAATTTTCAAACACCTAGACATGTATGGGATCAACGATTCATACTCTGCACCAATATCTACAGCTCACAGTAACTTCGAGGCTCCGGGCTTCAGGAGTCTTCCCCGTTTAAATAGGCAATAACTCTAAATACTCACACTTCGAACTTGCGAATCAAACGGTTGACACCCACCTCAGATCAACAAACTACGTTTACTTTGGGCTACGGGATTTAGAGCTTTTCACGCCTTGAACCACACTTCCTTCCGGAGTGCCGAACTTTGAACACGCGAAGGGTCTCGATCAACGGTCCATGCGTCCACTCCAATGGATGATGAATATGGACTCTGGCCTTTGGGAATTCTTGACCCAAAACAACTTACACCCAAATTCCTCCAGAGTGCCAAATCTTCAAAGTCTTGTGATCTATCGACATGTACTCCTGACACCAATGGTCAGGATCTTCTCCAGGATTCGGGCCTTCTGGAGTTTTTCTTACTCTAGTAAGAACACTTTATTTCCTTCGGACTGTAACACTCCTGAACTATTCGCAATCTATTGGAAAGTGGCCCTGACATCAATGGTCAGGATCTGCTTTGGGAATTCGGAGCTTCAGAGATTTCTCCTACACTTTCAACCACAACTCAATTTTTCCGAAGCAGCAAAGTCTGAAGGACTTAAGGGTTATCGCATGTGCTACTTACCTGGGTCCAACGGTTTTTATCTTTGCGCTCAGATCCGACGGTTGGGATCTATCCTCCATTGTCGCACGCTCCTCCTCCTTTCTGGGGTTGATCTAACGGACCAGATCAAATCGTACAGCCAATCCAATGGTTGTTGTAGCTTTCTCCTCCTCTGTTGTTGCTATGCTTTCCTTCCAACGAAAGATTTCTCAAATTCTCAAAGGCTTGGCCTTTGAATCTTATTCTTTGCAGGGCTGACTCCTTGGCCTCTACTTGCATTTTTTAAAATGCTACTTATATTAAGCTTTGTTCAACACTTCGGATGAAGTGTGGGCGCACACTTGTGCTCTCCTGCAGCCTGAAACTTGGACTGGTCTCTGGCGCACACTTGCTCGATTTCTCCTGAGCTTTCAATTGCTCAAACTTCAAGGGGTTCAATCCCTTTTTTCCTCCAGAAGAATTCTTGTGCCCTCTCGGCACCCACGCTCTTTCTCTTGATATTTATTACTTGAAATACTTGGCCTTTGGCGCACTCCTGGCACTTTCCTTCTTAAGCTTGGGACTTTTACAGTAACCTGCGCACTCCTTCTGCTTACCCTCCTGAGCTTGACCAACACTTAACAGAATGTTGTCTTTGTGCACTCCTTGCACCTCTGCTCTGGACAAACTCACACTATCTCTCCTGAGCTTATTTGAACCTGTCAGTGGTTCGGCCTCCACACTCCTTGCCTTGGATCTATGCACTTCTTTCACTTACCTTCCCCTCTCTGAGCTTTTACA
Source organism: Picea engelmannii (assembly GCA_009831015.1). Classification (NCBI taxonomy): domain Eukaryota; kingdom Viridiplantae; phylum Streptophyta; class Pinopsida; order Pinales; family Pinaceae; genus Picea; species Picea engelmannii. The sequence continues at coordinate 503,051 of ML776700.1, forward strand.
CTATGTTGAGTGTAGGTGCACTCTTGGCACTCACTATGTGCACTCCTTGCACTATCCCTTCTGAGCTTATGAATAGTTCTGGTGTGCCCACCTAGCACACTCCTCACAAAACTCACAACAGATTCCTTGCGCAGGCCTTTTAGAGTTTTCTAACAACTCTAATGTGCACTCCTTGCACAGGCGTGAGATCCCAGAACACTCATAAACTATAGACAAAGAATTATATCTATTCCTGCAAAGGAAACATACATATATTCATGGAATTCATGAATATACATAGTAAACACATTCAGAAAACACATTCATTCATTCACACAGAGAACACACACATAGAAACTCATATGCATGGGAATCTTCTTTTGTATTAAACTGAATGGTCTTTACAATGTGTACAAGACTGGACTACAACAGAGTCTCAGTTCTTTCTCTCCTCTCCTCTCCTCTCTTCTCTACTCTCGTCTTCCTAATTATCTCTCTTATAAATCCTTATCCTTGTGAATTCTCAATACAATGATCTTTTTACATAAGAGGGGCTTCTCAAGCCTTCCTCCACCTACTTACATTAAATTACGTTTAATTTACATCTAGTTTGAATCGGATCTAGATCTATCTACATGTCAGCCATTAAACACGACTTTACATTCAGCGTGTACAAATACAATGACTCAGCCTTCCTCAAGCTTTACAATATTAAATTGCATTAAATTTGAGATCTAAACTCAAAACCGAGAAAGTTTACGCTTCTCTCTCCTTGGGATCTGCTCCCTCCTAGTGCATTGTTGTGTTGGTTGTCGACACGCTGATGAGTTGAAGCGATGCTTCTGCATCAAACATCCATTGGAAACACTACATAAAATAGATCAAAATAAAGCTCTAGATATTCTTTATCCAATGGGTCTGATCTTGTAGCGATATGAGCACCCTGTGAAAAGTTATGGACTCTGCAACCTCGTCGTCATCACGAAAAACCCCCCAAAATGGTTGATTTTGAATCAACAATATCTTCAATTTCGTAACTTCGATTCGGATGATTTGTTTTTTAATTTTGGTGAACTTGTGAGAGGAACTCAGATCTGTAATTTTTTTTAGCAAATTATGCTCTATCTGCTACAAAAAAAACAAAAAAATCATATGGTCGTCCACGGAAAAAACCCTGAAAAATTACAGATTTTAAAATGCAAATAAATTCACTTCCCATACTCCATTTAAGATGATTTTTTTTTAACTTGTGTTTTTTTCTGAGAGGATCTCAGATATACAACCAGTTTCTACAAATTTTGCACTAAAACCTACATAGATCACCGGAATGTCACGGCCCTCTTTTTTTTCTCCAAAAAAATAAATCTGCAAAAAAATAAAAATCTTTGCCCACAATAGCTGCCAAGGAAAGTGCTCTGATACCAATTGTTAAGTGCCTGAATATATCTGAAGATAAATCTCAATATAAGTCCAAAATATCAACAATAATAAACCAAACCATTCACCAAATATTGAACACAAGAAATAGAGAAAACCCTTGAGGTAGGGTAACACCATATATTAATCCATAAGGAAGGATAACACTCCTCAAGCAATGCTTGATACATTCACAATATTATTCACTATACCAATTGTTAATTACCAAAGATTGAATATAGAAATATCACAATAGATCCAAAGAACAATATAAAAGAAACCACATTTTTATTATAAGAAAACCCTTGAGGTAGGGCAACACCATACAATGGATCCTATTATGGAAGGGATCCTCTCATGTTCATTTGCCTCTTCAAGGGGGCTTCTTCTTATTGAGCTACCGCTCCAAATACAAAAATTCTATTCATATCTCATTACATTGCTTGAACCCCTTTATATAGTGCTACCATCACCTAAGAACATTCTGGAGGAGGAATCTTCTAAAAGCAGAACCTTCTAAGAAGTCCTCTTACATTTATTATATCTAACTACCCATTTATTATATCTAACTACCATAGTGGGCCTTATTTAATAATATAGTGGACCTAGTCCACCTTACATTGAATGGCCTCCACTACCTCTCTATCTACCTAACACAATGAGACCATTATGATCAAAGTGGTGCAGCGTCAACATGGTGGTTCCTTTATGAGACTAGTTTGGAACCTTGGGATCACATGGTTTGGCAGTTCAACTACTAATAAAGAGGGGAGAGACAGGTTTTACTTTCAGGAGTTTACTCCTATGGTGCAATGGATTGGTTTACTAAAGGAGCAATTTTATGAGGGGTTGACCGCGTTTTGTAGTGTATGATTGCACTACTTATTAGTAGCATTCAAGAGACCTCTTGTGTTAGTACCTTGCAGGACAATGCTTTGAGCGGAAGGTGCTTCACATATTCCAGGTTGGTTTGGGACCCTGGGATCATTCTCAATTTTAGTTTGGTTCAACTTTATGGTCATAAGGTTGTGATGGAATTGCTTGAGGACAAGTAATCTTTGGGAAGGGAGGATTGTAATGTCCCCATTTTTCCTTTGCTCTACAGTTGGAGATGACTTTATGGATTTGGTTTAGCTTGATCAAAGGGGTAATTTGATCTTACCATTGATCTCATGGGGTTTAGAGGAGCTATATGATGCTTTCATAGGTCCATTTATCATTTTTCATCATCAAGATCATTCCTACGTAGTCAGATTTCGATTTCTTTACATTTTGATCATTCCCATGATTTGAGAGTAATATTAAGTATTATTAATGGATTTCACTAAGGTTGTCATTTTAATAAATTATCTAAGAGGGGTACCTTGGTGTAACATCTCGTTGGAACCGGGATGAAGCGCTCTAAATGTTGCGGTGATGAAAAGTGACTTCCAGTGTCTGAGAATGTTTCAAAATGAAATAAATCACTTTTTGGAGTAAAAAGGGTTTATAAATTATTAAAGTGATTTTAGAGGAAATACTAAAGATAAATTAATAAGTCACTTGAGGGGGAAACAAAGTAAATGGGTTATAAAGGAGAATTAGGAGCTCATTCTCTCATTATGCATGATTATTTTAGTAAATCGATTTGGAGAGACCTTTTAAGGATTTTCTAGGGTTCTTGGGCTGAAACCCTTGGAAAAATTGGTTTCGATGGTGAAAGATTCCACCCTAGTTGATTGGTAGGAGGAATGACACAAGTTTGTCACGAGTTTTCATTGCATAAGGAGGATCTTTCATTCTGTTAAGATTGTTTGGTTATTTGTGAAAGTCTTTAAGTGTTGTAGAAACTATTTTAGTGTAGGGCGATCTACCATTCCTATGGTAGCATTGTCTCTTGTGATGATTCATTGAATGCAATTTGTGGGACTGAGGAAGAGGGTCATATCCTCCATTTACAACATCATGGTATTCTCAAAAGGGGGTGTGATAATAATATCAAATCATGAGGGTCAAAGGAAGGTCGTACTCTACATTTGATGGATGTGGGGGTCATAAAAGGGATGTTGTACTTTGTATTTCAGACTGTGGAATCCAAGTTGCAGAAGAAAATCACAAGGATAAATTTGATCTTACTCCATTAGTTTATTTTTTCCATCAATATTGTGCATGACTATATTATGTTTTAATGTGTTCTTGAGGGTTCGACCTGTTCTCGCCCTTTTCTATCTTCCCATCAAATGATACCCATTAATGTTGATCCTGATGTCTGGAAAAGGAGAGTCAATCTAGTGAGTTAAAGGTTATTCCAACTTAGGTATTAACAGAGAATAAAGAGGCTAATTTAGTATATGGAATGTTCCTCAAGCAGAGTATTTACAGTATCAATTGAACAAAGGATCGTGCTAATGGATTGCAGCTTGTGGATCTTAGAAGGGAATTTTTAAATGCAAAGAGAGATGTTGTTATACTTCCCTACCTTCCTCATCAGATCTTCTTATATCTATAACCAAATCATGTGCCTCAAAAGGGGTTAGTTCAATATCATTATTGGATGCCTAAAACATGGTGTTGGCGACATTTCTTGTCTTGGGCCTAAGAGCATCCAGGTCTGTAGGTTGCACGAAGAACGCCCAAGCGTAGCACGTAAAGCCCCATTTCAGGCTGAAAATCAAGTGAGCGGGCGAAATTAGGTTGTCAACGGCCCAGATTCATCCATAGGAGCAGATCGACGGTCAGCGGGAAATCGCGGTTAGTGGAGTTGCACCGGGATTAGCGCGATGGGTAGCATCTATATACATTCATGAAGGATCTCGGCCATCCATCCAAAAGGACACGTGGTGCGCGATCATGTCATGTCGCCATTCGGGGATTCGAGGGGTAAGAGCTCCTCATCATTTTACATCTCGAAACCCCGAACCCAGAAACGTCGATAAGCGCCTTTGAAGCTAAGCCCATGGTCCTAGCACCTGGTCACGTCAAGCGAGCCTGATAATGGATGGCAGTCGTTCATCCCAAAGGACGCGTGGCACGAGATATGGTCACGTCGGCTTTTCGGCATTCGCGAGTTCAAAGGGTGGAGGTTTTATGTCATTGTACATCTCGAAACCTCGAACCCCAAAGTGTCGATGGCACCCAAAGTCAAGCTCGCAGTATCAAGGGGCAATCTCAGCCGTCCATCTGAAACGGACACCTGGCGCGCGATTAGGCTCCCCGCCTTTTTTCCCATCGTGGTTTCGAAGCGCAAGGAGAAGCTCCCTCATATCCCCAATGCGCGAAGTAACGAGAGCGTCCAGGACCTGGGGCCCACAGCAGCGTCGGGTGAGTTTAGGACCATCAGATTTGAAGGATGTGTGGCACCCAATTGAGTCGTCTCGGCGTTTCGCCCATCGCAACTATGATAAGCGAGAATCAGCTCCTTCCTATTCGCGAACGCCGAAAGCCCCCATGGAAATAAAAGCAGGGCCACGGTCCGTGGTCACTTGGGAAATAAAAGAGCTAAGAAAAAGGGGCCAAAAGCGTCGAGTCCAGTAGTCGAAAGGATCATCGCGATTTCCAAGTGCCATCGGATACAATTTCGCTCCTGGTTTCCGCTTGGAGTAAATGAAGGCAAGAACGGGTGGTTGAAACCTCCTTTCATTCATTGAGTGAGAGGTATGGAGGGTCTGGCAAGCAGTCTGCTCAAAGGAGTTCTATGTACTGATTTTTCCAAAGAAGCCATGCCGAAGTCCTCGATTAGACAGAGAAGTCTGCACACGCCATTTTGGCCTTTAATGTTTCAGCTACCTCCCCTGCAAAGGCCATGTGAAGTTAAGGACACGTTTGACGAAGGACTTCCGCCCGAAGATCGATTGAAGAGATGCTATGCCTTGGAGGGCGAGCGCGCCTCTGTTGGGCAAATCTGCCCAAATATATGTACTCAATTTTTGCATTTTGGGGGGTATCGATGGTTGAGCAAGGCTCCCGATTGTAAAGTTTTGATGCAACGTTGGTCGCTCTAGTTAATGTATAAGACATTGGAGACTTCTTACTTTATGGATGTCAGCCTCTTTTCCATCTCTTTGTTTACTATGTTAGAACAGCTCGAAATTGGAGGATCCAGTCGAGTTGTAGTTGTTATAGGATGATGTAGGTTGGATCACTGTAACAGTTGCATTGTTTCTAATCGGTTCCTATGATTTTCTTAGCGCTGAACGACTTGGAATTGGAGGATCCATTCAAGTCACCCCTCGGCTCCTTGAAACTATGGACTAAGAGGGTCTTGGCTTCTGAGTTTTTCTTCCTCAAGCTTCCAAAGGCCTGTTGCCCGAGGCAGTCTTTCTCGCCCTTCTCACAAGTCTTCCATCTACCACCCTTTAATCAACATACTGACGGAAGTTGGATCAAGACCTCCCTTGCTTTCTACATACCATACCCTGGTTCCTGTGTCAATGCTACTTTCCTGGGTCTCTTTCCATTCGACCACCCCCATTTATTAAATCGTGACATAAAAACTAATGGGCATCGGGCTCTGCTCCTGCAAGCAATCTAGGAGTGACTTACGTCGCCAACGCATGGGTATGTACAATAGTTGTAGAGTGGTTCAAGTATGTTAACCCATTGTTCTTCAAGGCTTATAGTAGGTGGAATGCTCCAGTACATTGATTGTTGTCTGCAATGTGTTACTCATGGGTAAAAAAAACTAGATAGATCATACTTGTATTTGTTGTTTTTATCACTGTTATGAAAAAGAGAAAATGGTTATCATCTCTTGCAATAAATGTAATAGATTATTTTGGTATTCATCCAATAAAAGTTCCCTTTTTATCAAATCCAATATGGGTTATTATGAAATGTTTGATAAAAGTATTAGACCAACAATAAACCCTTAAATAAACAATAGTAAACCAATAAGCCTATCAATGGTCCAAGAGGGTAGTCTTTATGTGAACTATTTGACAAGAGTTCTATACCAAATAAACAAAAACAGAACAGTTGTTAGAAGGGGATTTTACAGTGGCATCTTAGCTAGGTTGTGAACTGTTTGATGAAAGGTCTCTACCAGATAAACACTAAACACATCAATAGTCAACACAAAATCATAACAGTAGTGAGAGGGGATACTACAGTGGTATCAGAGCATGTTGTGAAAGTGTTTCATGAAAGTTTTGAACCAAGTAAACACAAAAAACACATCAACGACCTAGAGGGGTTATTACAGAAGAGCGTATCTCACGTCTCGTGTAGGTGTTTTAGACTCTAAAAAAGAATTAGTTGTTGGATAACCTTAATAAATGTGAGTTTGATCAGCATTCATTGGTGTATTTGAGGTATGTGATTGGTGGAGGGGAACTCCAGATAGATCTCGCAAATATGGAGGCCATCCTCAATTGGCCAATTCCTACTAATGTCACTAAAGTTAGGAGTTTTATTGAGGTGGTGCAGTACTTACAGAAGTTTATAACATCCTTTTCAACTATAGTTGTGCCACTTCATGCCATAATAGCCAGTGGTAAGAGTGTCCAGTGGGGGAAGAATCAACAAAAAACTTTCAATGAGTTGAAACAAAATCTCAATCAAGCACTAGTTCTTACATTGCCTAATTTACAGAAGCCTGGAGACGAATGCAAGTGGATATGCTATGGGAGTCATCTTGATGCAAGGAAGTAAGTTGGTATGCTATCATTCTAAAATGTTTAAGGGTGGAGTCTTGAACAACCCTATGTATGATAATGAACTCTACACCATGTCCAAGTTTTTAAGAAGTGGAAGCAATATCTAATGGGTGAGGAAAACATTATACATATTGATCACCAACCACTATAGTATTTGTAAGCCCATAGTAAGATTTATCAAACCAAGCACTACAAGTGGATGGGGTTTTTGCAACAATTTCATCTAGTCATCAAATATATGAAGGGAAACACTAATAAGTTGGAAAACATGCTTTCAAGGCCACCCATATCAAATATTATAACATTGTGAACTCTTGTGCACATGGAGAATTTTACCCATGATGCATATAAAGAGGCATACATGGAAGATGAAGAATTTAAAGAGGTGTTTCAACAAATACAAGGCCAAATTTGTGTATAAGAAGGTGACTATAAGTCTAAATATCATCTCTTGAATGGGATTCTCTATAAGTTAGACAAGATCTATGTTCATAAAGGTGAAATATTGCATCTTATCGAAAAGGCTCAGACCTCCAAGATTGTAGGACATTTTGGTGTTGGGAAGAAAGTTGTCAATTTACAAAGGTATTTGTATTGGCCCAAAATGCATGAAGATGTAGCTCAATTTATTATAGGATCTATAATTTGTTGTACCAACAAGCCTAGTAATGGAAAGCAAGGTTTATACCAACCCTTACATGTACCCACTAGACCCTAGGTTAGCATCTCCATGAATTTTGTGGGTGTTTTCCAACAACCAAGAATGGACATGACTATCTATTTGCGGTAGTCGACAAGTTCAGCAAGATGTACATTCTTATGCCTTGTAAAAATACCATCAAAGGACAATAATAAACAAACATGTTCTTTGAAAAGGTATGAGTGCACTTTGGGATGTCGAGGAACATCATCTAAGATAGGGATACTAGATTTTTCAATGCCTTCTGGAATACACTTTGGGAGAATATGGACACCAAGTTGAAGAGATATACGATTGTCCATCAACATACAAATGAGCAGACAGAAGTAGTAAAAAATCATTGTTTCAACTTTTGAGGGGTAACAATCAAAAGCATCCAAAGACCTAGGATGGAAATTTGATTTATATTCAACACTCTTGTAACAAAGTAGTCCACACTTTTATTGGTAAGTCCCCTTTTAAAACTTTTTTTGGTTTTTGTTGCAATCACCCTTGGATATTGTATATGGACAGGAAGGGGGGCTGATGGAAGACATCACGAGAGATGCATTAAAAGCAGTAAAATTTGTTGAAAATATTAGGTAGACTCATTTGCAAGTACATGGCACATTGAAGAAGTCATGAGAAAAGTACAAGGTCTAGCATTATTAGCACAGAGTTGAGAAAACATTCAAGGTGGAAGATAAAGTTTGGTTGCATATGAACAAAGAGAGGTTGCATAGTCCTGGTAAGAAGATCAAGGCTCTGCAGTATGGTCCTTTTGAAATATTGGAGAAGGTGGGTGATAATGCCTACAAACTCAGTCTACCTCCATATATGTGCATTTACTTAGAAATGAATGTGGAAAATTTGAAACTCTATGAGCCTTCAATGTTAGATCAAGAAAATGAGGAGCATTTCCTACCTACTGTAGAGGACCTAGCACTAGAATCTCATGTAGAGTTGGCAAAAAATACAATTTTGTAGAAGTCAAGAACTACCACACAGGGGCAGCATGAAATTTTGCAAATGATGTTGAAAGGGAAACTTCCAAATGAGTCCAAATGGTACTCTAGGTATATGGTAAAGGAAAATGTTCCTCACCTCATTCCATAAAATATTTTGGGGATAAACATCCTCCCTAAATGGGGAGGTATGATCCATAATCAATCACTAAATAATTTATCATCTATGTTGGTACTTTCTGGGTGGAAAATTGGAGGAATTGGCTTGCAAGGCCCATTTTAGGGGAAGATCCCAGTTTGGTGATTTGAGGTAGGGAAACTTCCAAATCTAGTTTATGGCATCAAACAACACTTTTTAGGGTCAAAAATTTGTGAGCATAGATCCCAACCCCTCGAAGTTGTTCTAGGCATTGTAATCCTACGAACATTTCAAAAATCACCTTAAGGGAGTTTGTATGTAGAAGTTATGCTTCCCATGAGTTTGCCTACTCTATTAACCACTATGGTACTAGGTGAATGCAACATCAACCCCCATTACTCACACATGTGGGGCTAGTCACATGTGGACTTTCAAGAACATTCTAAAGAGTCCAAAGCCCTAACATTAATTGAGGGTTGAGGCATGTAAAAACCCTAACCCTAACCCTAGACAACTATCAAGTTATGTTAAATACTAGGCCACTGGGAAAGGTAGGGGTTCGATTCTTTTGGTATTGTTAATGTTCCATATTTGAGTAGAGCATCTAGGACTGGGACAATGAAGCATAACAAAAGAGGTAGAATATTTTGTAATAACCATTCAGGTCATCGTGTCCATGGAAAATCCATAGTGAGTGCCTCTTTCTTTGTACTTGCATTTCATAACTAAGAAAAAGAGAGTAGAGCATAGGCCTCACCTTCTAACTGGATTTTGTCATGTATTGGGTTTCCCAATTCAAATATTGTGTTTATTTGTGTGGATGGTGTGTTCATTTACTTGTTTGTTTTCATTTTGGTTTTAGTTAATTCCGCAATTTTGTGCATTGCGCTAGTAATAATAAATTTGAGATCTAAGGTAATAATCTACATAATAAAAGAGTTCATAATATCGTAAGTTCTGTTGTGATGAACTATTCCAATGGAATATCCATGGAAAATTACATATCATATTGGTATCATAGCAATTTTATTTAGGGTTTTTGTGGAAATTTGCAATATCCAGGAATTGTCTTAATAAGGAAGTCTTAGAATGTTAGCCATGGAAGATGAGTTGTTCATCAAAAAAATGATCACCTAAGTTTCTCGCTCTTGTAAAAAAAAAAAAAATTGATGTCAGAAGAGGGAAATTTTGAACAATCAATAGTTCATGGCGTAGCCCTCAGCCTCAGCTTCATCATGCATTTTACAGATTAAAAATCTGAGTCTATATGCCCAAGATATGTCATTTTTTCTCTCACATATTGTTGCCCCATACTTAACCATTTTTATTAGAATGTGGATGCGGGACACCTGACTATCCCACTTAACTTTTTCCATGCTCGTAACCCACAGTCCCACGTTCTATAGAATGAGCCTCCCACTTATGTGACCCACATAATGACCTTGTCCCATACTTAGCCATTTTTCCATTTTCTTCATTCTCCACTCTCCACTCTCCACACTTTATACTTAACCATTTTTCCTTCTTTCCACTCTACTCTCCCTCCTCACTATTCTCCATACTTAACCATTTCCACATTTAACCATTTTCATATTTAACCCATTTCCATACTTAGCCTATTTTCATTTTCAGTATCCACTTTGTTAATTTTCATAATACCTATCACTTGGTCATTTTCATAATTCATTTTCACATTCATTTTCATAATTCATTTCCATTTTCCATGTCCACTTATTTATTTTCATTGTTATTTTCATTATTATTTTCATAATTCATTTCCATTTTCCATTTCCATTTATCATTTAACATTTACCATTTTACTTTTCCTTTTTCTTTTTTTCCTATTTCCATTTTCCATTTTCCATTTTCTATATTTTCACAATTTCTAGTTCATTTCCATTTTCTAGTTCATTCTTGTAATTCATTTATATTTTCAATTTTTCCATTTTTCTTTTCCAGATTTCATATTTCATTTCCATTTTCTTAATTTCGTGTACTATATTTCACATAATTCCATTATATAATTCCCTAACACTTACCATGTTTTACTCTTCTTACACTTAGCCAAATTCAAGCAATGCAGAGCGGAAGTAGAACATTTTTTGGTCCCCTGTGTTTATAGGTGCGGAGGTAGAACAAGTTTTGGACCCGCATGTCTATAGTCCGCAATCGTGCCATACACATTTTGCACCTCTTACCTCTGCATCCTCCACAATGCACTTTTCACCTTTTTCATACTTGGTCATTTTCTTGAAACGCGGATGCGGAGCCACATACCATCCATCAACTTTTTCTTGAATCTATAGGTTCGCACATACCATCCATCAACTTTTTTTTGAGTCTCTAGGTTCACCACATACCATCCATCAACTTTTTCTTGAGTCTCTAGGTTCACAGGTCCGCATACTCCATTCCCCTTTTTCACTTCATACTTAGTCATTTTTACCATTTTTTATCCCTTCACCTACCCCCTTTATCACCGCATTTTTGTAACTCCACAACCCTACATTTAATTATTTAATATTATTTCCTATCCTAAGTTTCTTCCCCCTTTTCGTGGACCTACCATACTGGGACATGTGGCGGTGACATGGACATATCCTCAAATGACATGTGGCAGTGAGGTGGACCAATATCTTAATGACACATGGCAGTGACATGGACCTACCCATTGGTTACACATGGTGATGACATAGGCATTGACTGGGTTATGACTGGGCTATGACTAGACGTTAACTGGTTCATCAAAATTTTATTAATTCATAACACTTTCTTAAGGCACGGGAGCTACACCAAAGTCTCTATAGTCTACTTTGTTCCACATGAGGATTATGGTAAACTTTTCATTATAAACACTTAAAAACTATTTGACCACAATACATGTGGGATTGGAATTTGTTTTAAAAGGGCGAATTTTGATGAAGGGTTAGGATTAACTCATGAAATTGATGGACGACTGCTGAGCAACGAACTTATGAAGGTCATAACTCAAGATCTGGGTGTTAGTTTTCGACAAACTATACCTCATTGGAAATTTAATTCGATGACGAAGACGATTAAAAGGTTTCAAGGGGTGAAATTGGTCATAAATCTCTCAAAAATTGAAAGAAAATTAACTATGTTTTCATGATTTGTTGATAAATTTTCTTGGAACCTCAACTTTCCGAACCTAGAACTTGAGATCTAGAACTCTGAATCATGCTCAGGAAGACTCAAGGTTTTTGTGGAAAATTCTAGAAACACAAACCCTAACTACTTCAAGAACATTGAAGCAGATTTTAAAAAGGCAAGAGAAGGCATCTTCAAGAGGTTGGCAGCCAGAAGTTTCTACATTGGTGAAGAGTTTGAAAGAAGCAAATCTCTATATTTCCAAGATTCGATGGACTGGCCTGCTAAAACTTGTCTCTCTACATATTTTTTTTTGTTTCGTTCCATCAAATATTCCATGAATGTATGTAATATAGGAAGATTTGGGTCTAAGCAGTTCTTTCTCTAGAAATATTTAGTCATATTGCAAAATTTCATGTCCAAAGGAGTGAGATCTCTACTTGTAAAAAGGAGATGTGGTTTATTTTAGTTCATATGATTTTCATTGAAATATTTTGAGGTTGCTTCAACTCTCTTGTTTCTGACATTAGTGACCTTATCATATTGAGATATTTTTATAAATTTCTCCTACAAAGAACTATTCAGGGCACTACATTAGTGATTTCTCAGACTTGATTTTAAATCAGGTGATTTCAAATGTATTGCTTGTCAAAATCATTTTTGAGTTGTAATGAAGTTATCATTTAAATTTCTTTGGAGACCTGTCCATTTCTTCATCTTGCAACAGTCATAGCAGATTCCAAGTTCAATTTATCTTACAAGAAAGGAAGAATGTTTGTTGGAGGGAGATTCCAAAAACTTGTAGACACAAATCTCTATTGACACACTTTATCCATTATTTTCTTTAAACGATCTGATGTATATTTGTATAACTGTATATAAACGTTGTACATTTGTATATATAAGATTTATTGGAAGATATTTTGGGGTTTTCTCTTTAGCACTCACCCTTTACATTCATTGTAAAACCATACAAAGAATCTTCTAACATTTCATCCAAAGAGGAGTACCACCTCTATAAAAATGCAGGAGGATTTATATCATCGTGAGGTTATTGTTTGGATAATGACCAATCTAAACATCAACATTTTTGGCAACCATACTAGGGAACGATTTATTTTCAAGATATCTTAGGCTTTGTTTTAGATCCGATTGAGAAACCAGAGTCTCCATGGTTCAAAGTTTCAAAAAGAAGATTGTTACTTGTTATAGATGCACAGGGTTTATAAAAATATTATTCAGATATATTTGAATGACCTCAAAAAGAGCCAAGAACCATCAAATTTTTGGGAGGATGAACTCTGTGGCGATTCCATTGAACGAACTCTTAAAATCCCTGACAACTCCATTGGAAAGATTCAAGAATCTCAATAAAATCCTCATGGCGGCTCCACCAAAGAATTTATTTCATGTCATGACGCTACTTTTCTTTCTCTACCAAGCTCATTAATGGCTTTACAAGATGCAAGAAAAGGATGAGGTAACCAAAGAAGGAGGCGATTATATAGAATCCAGTTAAATCTGCCAGAAGTAGATTTTCAAATGCCAAACATTTCTATTGAAAAATTTCCTACATTCTTTGGGAATACTTCGAAAGATGCAGAGCAACATTTATTAAAATTCAAAAGCACATATGATGTTTTCAATCTCGTTGAATATAATGTTACATGTCAATTATTTGCACAAACTCTCTAGGGGGATGCTCTTGAATGGTTATTTTCATTGTTGCATGGAGCCATTACCAGTTGGGATGTGTTGGAAACTTCATTTGTTTAAAAGTTCATCCCAAATGTTTTCAATATTTTTTCCCACGCACCCTCTCCCATATGGACACAAGATAATGAAGTGAATGATTTGGAAGAAAATTCTAATCAAAGAATGGAAAATTTGTCTGCAAGTCATCCAACTGAAAACGAAATGAAAATTCCAATTTGCAAGAACAAGAATTCAGCCTCTCATATAATCCATATGAAAATCTTTCAAGCAACAAGATCAAAAATGAAATTGAGGAGCCTACACCAAATGCACAAGAAGATTTCAGCCAACATACTCGTATGGTAGATGTTGCAATAGATGATGAAAAGTCACAAGAGCATTGGTAGCAAGAACAATTGGTGGAAGAAAATAATCTTGAGAAAAACGATGTGAAAGATTGTCATTCCATGGAGGAAGAATGATTTAAGGACGTCACCAATGAATCAAGAATTTCATATGGGGATAAGGAGAAATATTAAAGTAATTTCAAATTAGAAACTCCTCATCCAAACCAACACAACCGCAATCATGAGCAACTAAGAATTGATTATATTGAATCGTGGTTCCAAAGCATTGTTGGCCAAGCAATGCAATCACATTTTGGTCATATTCAGCTCATTCTTAATTAAATATACTTTGGGAATGTTTTTCACTCCTTGATAACAACCCTGACATGTTCCCCAATTCTGCAGTTCATTCCACAGATCAATTGGATGCTTGAATGGATCAATTGGAAGTCTACTTACACTTGAAAAGTGTCATTTTCTTTCAAGTAGCATAGGGAAGGTAGATCTGGTTTGTACATATATAGTTTGTTTCTTCAATCAAAGTTTTGCACAATAAAGCAATTGTTATATGGAGACAATGTTTGAATATGACTTAATGAACTAATGGAGGAGCAATTACAGGAATTTAATTTGAAGATGACTCCATATCCCAATGGAGAATGCAGTCAAACCAATATTATGGATTCTCAACAACCCATGAGAGGTCATTGTCCCACATTTGGAGCCAATTGCTGATCAAAAATTTGAGCACCTAAGTTTCTTGCTCTTGTAAAAATAAAAAATAAAAACTTTATTTTAGAAGAGGGAAATTTTGAACAATAAATAGTTCATGGTGTAGCCTTCAGTCTCAACTTCGTCACACATTTTACGGATTAAAAATCTAAGTCTGTATGCCCAAGATATGCCATTTTTCTCTCACGTACTCCTACCCCATGCTTAACCATTTTTCTTAGAATGTGAATGTGGGACACCCGACTACCCCACTTACCTTTTTCCATGCTCATAACCTGCAATCCTGCATTCTACAGAATGACCCTCCCACATACGTGACCTGCATAATGACATTGTCCCATACTTAGCCATTTTTCCATTTTCTTCATTCTCCACTCTCCACACTTTATACTTAACCATTTTTATTTCTTTTCACTCTACTCTCCTTCCTCACTATCCTCCGAACCATTTTTATTTCTTTCCACTCTACTCTCCTTCCTCACTATCCTCCGTACTTAACCATTTTCACATTTAATCATTTCCATACTTAACCCATTTCCATACTTAGCCTATTTTCATTTTCATTATCCACTTTGTTAATTTTCATAATACACATCACCTAGTCATTTTCATAATCCATTTCCATTTTCCATGTCCACTTATTTATTTTCATTATTATTTTCATAATTCATTTCCATTTTCCATTTACCATTTTACATTTCCATTTTCATTTTCCATTTACCATTTTATTTTTCCGATTTCGTTTTTTCCTATTTCCATTTTTCATTTCCTATATTTTCACAAGATATCATATTTCCTTTCCATTTTCTTGTTTTCACGTACCATATTTCACATAATTCCATTATATACTTCCCCAACACTTACCATGGTTTACTCTTATTACACTTATCCAAATTCAAGCAATGCAGAGCGGAGGTAGAACAAGTTTTGGACCCGCATGTTTATAGGTATGCAGGTCCGAAGTATTCAATCGTGCCGCATACATTTTGCACCTCTTACCTTCGCGTCTTCCACAATACACTTTTCACCTTTTTCATACTTAGTCATTTTCTTGAAATGCAAATGCGGAGCCACATACCATCCATCAACTTTTTCTTCGGTCTCTAGGTACGCATACTCCATAATGCACTCTCCATTCCCCTTTTTCATCTCACACTTAGTCATTTTTACCATTTTTTATCCCTTCACCTACCTCATTTACCTCAGCATTCTTGTAACTCCACAAACCCTATATTTATTTTTTTAATAGTATTTCTTATCATAAGTTTCTTCCCCCTTTTCATGGACCTACCATACTGGGACATGTGGCGGTGACATGGACATATCCTCAAATGACATGTGGCAGTGAGGTGGACCAATCCATTAATGACACATGGCAGTGACGTGGACCTTCCCACAGGTGAAACATTGCGATGACATGGGCACTGGTCGGGTTATGACTAGACGATGACTGGTTCATCAAAATTTTATTAATTCATGATATTTTCCTAAGGCATGAGAGCTACACCAAAGTCTCTATAGTCTCCTTTGTTCCACATGAGGACTATGGTAAACTTTTCATTATAAACACTTAAAAAATCTTTGACCACAATGTATGTGGGATTGGAATTTGTTTTAAAAGGGAGAATTTTGATGAAGGGCTAGGATTAACTCATGAAATTGATGGACAACTGTTGAGCAGTGAACTTATGGAGGTCACAAATCGAGATATGTGCTTCAATTACCTCATTGGAAAGGTAATTCGATGAGGAAGACGATGGAACGGGTTTCAAGAGGTGAAATTGGTCATAACTCTCTCAGAAACTGAAATAATAGTCAGCTATATTTTCATCATGTGTTGATAAATTTGCTTGGAACTTCAACTTCCCGAGCCTATAACATGAGATCCAGAACTTTGAATCACGCTCAGGAAGACTTGTTGGAAAGTTGGGACAATGAATATTACTTATAGAGTGATTTACATGGCTAAGAAATCAACTATCATGTTCACAAAATTAAAACATAGTCCACTTTTGTTAAAAGATTTCAACTTGAAAACTTGAAAATAAAGTTTATTAAAGAAACTTTATTAAAGGAATAAGTGGACCCTGCTTGGAGGCACGAATTTCAATGACAGAAAGTCATTAATTAGAATTTAGTAAAGCATTAATTAAAATCGGTTTACTTCAAAAAGGATTGTGTGGAAAATTCTAGAAAGGAAAACCCTAACTACTTCAAGAACATTGAAAGAAGAGTTTTAAAAGGCAAGAGAAGGCATCATCAAGAGGTTGGCATTCAGAAGTTTCTACAGTGGTGAAGAGTCTGCAAGAAACAAAGTTCCATCTTTTTAAGATTCGGTGGACTGGCTTGCTAAAACTTGTCTCTCTACATCTTCTTTTTTTATGTTTCTTTCCATCAAATCTTCCATGAATATATGTAAAACAGGAAGATTTGGGTCTGAGTAGTTCCTTCTCGAGAAATCTTCAGTCATCTTGTAACATTTCATGTCCAAAGGAGCGAGATCTCTACTTGTAAAAAGTAAATGTGGTTTATTTCAGTGCATATGATTGTCATTGAAATCTTTTGAGGTTGCGTCAGCTCTCTTGTTTTTGGCATTATTGAACTTATCATATTGAGATAATTTTATAAATTTCTCCTACAAAGAACTATTTGGGGCACTACATTAGTGATTTCTCAGACTTGAGTTGAAATCACGTGATTTCAAATGTATTGATTATCAAAATCTTTTTTGAGTTGTAATGAAGTTATCATTTAAATTTCTTTGAAGACCTATCCATTTCTTCATCTTGCAAAAGTCATAGCAAATTCCAAGTTCAATTTATCTTATAATAAAGAAAGAATGTTTGATGGAGGGAGATTCCAAAACCTTGTAGACACAGATCTTTGCTAACACACTTTATCCATTATTTTCTTTAAATGATCTAATGTATATTTCTATAACTGTATAAAAGGTTTGTACATTTGTATATATATGCTTTCTTGGAAGATATTTCGGGGTTTTCTCTTTAGCATTCACCCTTTACATTCATAGTAAAACCATACAAAGAATCTTCTAACATTTGAACCAAAGAGGAGTAGCACCTCTATAAAAATGCATGGTGATTTATATCCTCATGAGGTTATTTTGTAGATCCTGACCAATCTAAACATCAACATGAGTCTAGTCATAACAACCTTCGTTGATATTTTTAAAGGTGGAAGAACAAGTCATTGATATCTCTTGCAACATGGTCCATGTCATGATGGCTCTAGCAAAAACTTGATATATCTCGCAACATGGCCCTCGTCATGATGGCTCTAGCAAACAAATTTGGAATATTTGGGGAGCTTGGTGGCTCTAACTCAGAAGTTGGATGGGATGATAAATTCAGAGATAATGAAGACCCAAAAAAGGAACAAAAAAAAAAGAGCCATAGAAAGAACAACCAAGTTCCAATGTCATCAATTCTTCACAATCTCTATTTAAATGGAAGTGAAAGTGGAAATCAAACCCTACTATGGTTATATTGATGTTTTTAAGTTGAGTCATTGATTGCAATAATTAGAAGTTTATTTTAGTATCCATAATGTACTCCTTAAGTATCTAGCGGGTCTACACAATCATTTACAAAAGTAAGTGATGTTCTTTAAACCTAGGAAAATTAATGAGGCTTGTGTGCAAGCACAATACCTGGAAAATATAGGCAATAAGAAAAGATAGTGAAGTGGTTTCAAATGGAAAGACCACCAAGATGCTTCCAAGGAGGGGAAGAGGGAGTGGAAAGGAAAGTATAAGAAGAAACGACCACTGCACATCAGTACAAGGATCGAACAACCACAGAAACCAATGTAATATTAATTTCCACACTAAAGATAAGTGTCGAAAGCTACATCCAAAGTTGAATCCAAAGAACCATAATAAGGATGCCAAGAAGAAGAACATGTAAGAAATAGATCCAGGCAACTTGGTAGAGAGCAGCTTGGATGTGGATCAAAATATTGAGCACACTACACTACTAAAGGAGGTGAACCCGAGTAGCCTTCATCACAAGGAAGAGAATGAGATGACTAAACTCTTCCATATTAAGATCTAGGTGAAGAAGAAAAACATGGATTCTCTATTGGATTTTGGTTCATAGGCCAACCTCATAGCAAAAGATCTAGTTAGCAAGCTTGGATTATAAGTTTATGACCATCCTAACCCATATCCATTAGGATGGGTAAATGAGGATGTAGAGCTCAAGGTCATTGAATAGTGTAAGATCAAATTTGTTATAAGTATAGACTATATTGGTGAAGTGGAGGTAGATGTAGTACCACTTGATGTGTGTGGTGTAATGCTTGGAAGCCCCTACATGTATATGAGGGATGCAGTATTAATGAGGAGAGAAGACCTATTCCACTTTATCAAGGATAGGAAGTATTTCATGATCAATGCACACAAAGGTAAATCCAAGATATCTTTGGTAAGTGCTAACCAAGCCAAGAAATTAATCAGTTCTAGTAGGAAGTTTGTATTACTTTTCTTAAGAGAGAATTAGCGAGGTAGTGAAACAGTAAAAAACATGAGTTGGAGGAGTTGTTTCGAGCATACAAAGAAGAATTTAGAAGACTAAAGGGTTACCACCTATTAGGAGGCCTATTAGGCCCTTGTAATAGTCATCATGCATTAGACATTAGCATAAGTGAATTTATGATATATATATATATGTAATAAAGTATAGAAAGTCAAGTACATGATAAAGGCAACTTAACAAATGATTTGTTGGAACATGTACAACTACTCCAACCATCTCTCCAATGTATAAATACTCTTGAAGAAGGAATATGAACTCAATTGATTAACCTTCCCGCAAATATATCTTCTTTCTTGAGTTACGTGTGTGTGTTCTTGATGTGCTTCCCCTAATGTAGTCCCTTCCTTGAATTCCCATGTAATATATAAGATTACAACATTTACTTTTTTGCTTCATTCATTCGGTATGGGTGACACCGACAGTGAATTAGGGTGGTTTGAGCCTAAAAGAGATGGTGATAAAGAAGACCTACAATACAAAAGTTTTCTCATGGATGTTGGTGGATGCTCATTGATTGATTGTTGATGCACAAGAAAAACCAGAAATGTTATGAAGAATACTCTAATACCATATTGTTATGTTGTACTATGGTGGAGGTGATTCTTTTGTATGAGGCCGATAAAATTCTAGATAGAATGAATGTTGCAAGTTGTTTTGTGCATGGTAACAATATCTGATATTGTTTTTTGTGGATCTTCCAATAAGATTATTAAGTTTGGAGAAAAGAAGAAGATAGTTTCCATTTAATTGTGTGGTGGTTTTCAGTAAAGTGTATTGTTGCACAAAAGAATTCATGAACTCTATTGCAATCTCTACTTGGATTAAGGAAGTGCATGGTATGTATTAGCTCATGTTAGAAGCAATGATACATGCACTTCATGCGTCATCCATTGAATCATAAAGCATGCCAACTAATGAAGAACTGATAGCCGACAAGAAAAAAACTCGCTACAACTCGTTGTTTTATGTAGAGAATGTAGGTTGACTCGAGACGACTTTTGGTTGAACGAAGTTGGGGTATCGACTAAATATATTTTGTGTTTGGCATGCAGTTGATTAATGGGTTTAATGATCAACTACATATGGAAGCTTCTAGAGAAATGACCACTAGAAGCGCTGACCTGGAGCATATCACTAGCAAAGTTGAAGGATCACTAAGTCCCCTAGGAAAAAAATCTAGCCAGTTGATCTATGTACATTATTGTCCAAGAGATGAAAAGACTTTACACAAGTTCGACATGTGTACTACATATACTTGTGAATAGAAGGAGGTGGTCTCTCAAGGAGATGCATGATGTCGAGAAGAGAAGCCATAACCATAAATTATAGTTGGGTTGTTGACGAGACCGTTTTATGAACACATTGCAAGTTTACCCAGCATATTTCTCTGATATCTTTGAGAATATACACACAGACCAGACTTTGGAGGAGCTCATTGAATGCATTTGTTATATGAAGTGTTTCCATTTTACAACTATAAACAATCTAAAATGTGTATACAATGATGGTTGTCGACTAGAAATGAAGTTCATACGCTTGTCGATTAGAGGGTGCGAGAAGAAATGCAAAGTGAACACATGTCAACTGACTAGAGGCTTGAACAGGAATGTGGATGCGTGTGATTCAGTTTCGCAGTGAATTCTTCATGTGAGTGACAACACCTATATTGCTTCTTGCCAAGAGTTCAATTGACTAAAAGTAGAATTGGTTTGGTGGCTTTGTGGCAAATTTCAAAGAACCAAGAACATATGCTCTCCTTATTGAATATTTAGAATCAACCTGTGCTATAAACACAACAAGAAGTTGAAGTTTCCATTGTAGAAGAAAAGATAAGAAAACGATTGACTAGTGGTTGAACAAGCAACTAATCGACCACTACAACATCTGACCAAGGAAAGTCGATGTGAAGCTTGCAAATAATCATGATCGTAGCATGGAGGAAGGAGAAAATTAGTCAGAAAGATAGGTTGAAATAATTGCTACTCACCTATTGTGAAGGAAATTAACAAATAAGTTTGTTTGAAGTTCATCAATGCAACAATATGCATTGTGGATCGCTACCTTTCAATGAAATCATTCAAGAGGCAAAAGATAATTCCTTTTGCATTGGATTTGTTATATCTAGGATTCTCCCTAGATGAAAAGTCCCAACCTCTTCAAGGGGAAAAATAAAGGACATGGACAAGTAGGTCGCCCACTACAGCCCACTGTCACCTCAACAGCCTTGCCTCTACACTTCTAGGCTAGGGTAATTAACGTAAGGAGGGGATCCTATGTAGTCAAACTAAGTCCTACCGTTGTAAATAAGGAAGGGTGAGGACAAGGATTAGTGTTGACTCGGTTTTAACTTTTCTAGAGGATTGATTCAAGGAAACAAGAGAAGATAATATCGGATAATGCTTGGAACTATTCATTCACAGTCTATCATTCATTCATCAACAACCCAAATGTCGAATAATGAAGTGTCTCTAAGTGTTTATTTAGTTATCTCACATGCATCAAAGGTTTATTCGTTAAATGTTATTCTTCCATGATCATTCAAGTGCTTGTGAAGTAAATATATTCTAGGCAAGACCCAAAAGAAATAAAGAAAAAGGCTACAAGTCAAAGGTGTGCCTTATGCCCGCAGGGGTGTAGACCGATTGGCAAGTGCCGTGTAAATGGAAGGAACTATGTAAAATGAGGTCTCAAGGTCGATTCTCACCCCGATTTACTCGGAGGGCGTGCTTGCGGGCTGTGCGTTTCTCCCTAGGGTTTATAA
>ML776700.1:525110-575724 GCA_009831015.1 Picea engelmannii
AAAAAAAAAAAAAAAAAAAAAAAGGTGTGCCTTATGCTATAGCCCTCAAATATTCTTGTAGGCTTGAACACCCACGGTATGAGAGGGTAATCTTCTTGAATGTTGTTTTCGGTGTAATAGTCTGGCGGCCAAATGGTTGGTTTCAGGATGCCTAGGGGACATCCGATATACTTGAAGGTACGTGGAAGTGATATCCGGGTTCATGTGTTGTCTAATGCAATAATACTTGAGTGGGTACTAACAAGGGTTACCGGGAGTTCCAACAAGGCGAGGTAAGGCTCCAACCTCCTGATTTCATGAGTATCCTTGCATGTATTGATCACAAACCATAGTTTTAAATGATCAACGACAACTCCATGGAATTATTTATAGACGTCGGTGCACGTCTCTAGCCTAAAGATTACTAAGGCTCTTGCAGAGTAAAATGTTCATCATATTGATATGGGAAGCATGAGTTTCCTTCTAAAATGTTCAATAGAAATTCCCAGTCATGTCATTTACAATTTATGACAATAAATAACATGTGTCGAGAATAAATATATTCTTTTAAATGTCAATGTATCATAAATATACCATTAATCACCTCTCAATCATATATCATTAACCAACAAAATCGTTTAGCATGTATGCAAGTTCTTTTTAAATTTGCACTTATAATAATCAATGGCAACAAACAACTATTGAAATTCAATATAAATCTCATAACACATGTACATATAAGCTTAGTCATTCATCATCATACGCCCAGTTTATATGTCATGAAATTATATAGTGAACTTGGAAATAGAGTTATGACCCAATATGCACAAAGTTCAACATGTACCAACTATCCCTTCAATTCTCAGATTACAACTATTATGCATATGTATACCAACACAAATTTAACTTAAATAACACATGTATACCACAATGTTACCACAATGTTGATTTTTAGATGGTAGATTATTGTTAAGTTTACCTTTCATAATATTGTAGTGTTCACATACCATATTAAAGTAACCCAAAAACTTAAAGCAATGCATTCGGATAGTGAATCATTTCAAGCAAATGACATTTTTGAACAATTTTGCAGTGAGTAGATGATTAGTAGATAGACATGTAGCCAAATACCCATTGAATATGACACGTTGTATTAATCCATTGTAGATTATGATGGTAACGATCAGATTTTGGATTTCAACGCTATAATGAAGGATATCGGTGCAAGTGCAGTGATCTTGTCACCGGTGAAATTTTGCCCATAATTTATTTTCCTTGCATAGGTACAACCCTCGTCCAAACACCATAAATGGTATAGATAAGCAATTGAGAGAATGTTGACCCTCCAAACCTTGATATTCATTGTTGAAAACCCTCTAAATGTATGACAACGAATGGGTACAGAGAATGTTGTGTGATCTAGAAGTGATCTTCAAATGTGATGGTATATCCAAACCTAGAGTCATAAACCTTTGGTGAATAGTCCAGATAGAAAACATGCCTACTCAAATGACGATAAGGCAGTGGATCGTATTTGCAATCAAGTTTTAAAGGTCTAGGGTTTAAAAGAATAATGAGTGAATTAGCATGAAAACCCTTGAAATCACTAGTTGTAGATAAAAAAAAATGAAATGAACCAGTGTTAAATATGTTCCAACCATGTGATATATTCAGTGAAGATGAGTTAGCATATTAAAATATAAATAAAGATGAATCGTTGAATGCTTAAAAAATAAAAATAACATTAATTGACGGAAAAAATTTAAAGAATTTTTTGATTGGAAGAAATTAAAGAACAAGGTAACTGAGTTAAATGTGGATTATTAATAAGAGTGTGGCGGTGTTTTCCCTCACTGTGGGTTGGGGGAAAAGCATTGGATCTGATATGGCTATAGATTTTTTGCCAAAAGGGGATTGTTCAATCACCTGCAAACAACCTAATACATGGCAAATAACTTAGATCTAATAATGGAAAATCCAATGATCTTTTCTTCAAATAAACCTAAATTAAAAGAAACAATGTATAGAGGGCTAGAGTTACCTCCTAACTCTTTAGCACTTTCCAACACATACCATTCTTCGCATTAGCAGTAAGCACCAAGCTACTCCATCAAATAAACAATAAACCCAAACAAAAATAAACAAGATTTTTACCAAGGTTTATTCCTTCACTCTACAATATTCCCCAATGTTTTACAAATGAGAGGCCTTCCTCTTTTATAGATGAAGTGGAAGCCCTAAACCATTTACAAAAAACCATGGGTAAAATAATATTTTAAATGTGTTATTATAATAGAATAATGTTTTTTTCCCTTTGATAAGGTCAAATCATAATAAAAAAATGCTTTAAGTAGCTAAGCCCCCTTTGAAAGGGTAAAAAACGGTCAAATGGTCCAAATACTTGGCTTGATTGATGAAATAAATCATATATCAAATCCAAATTCGCCCTTCCACTTAAGTTATGAATTTAAACATGTGCTTGAATAGAAAGGGTGTGCTTCACGTGTCCAATGGGTCCAATAACACTCTAATGTTAATATCTACCTAGGATGATGAGTATAGCCCCTTAGAAAATCGCTAATTCATAGTTCCAAGTGACAATTTCCTAGTAAACATCACATTTTAATTTAATTTTGGCAATTGCCTAACTTTTACCTAGGGAAACATTGTTAATGATTTTAAATAAGCCCACTCCTAAGGAAAACTCATATTTCCTAATTTTGTTAGATAAGCAATTAGTGAGAACAGTGATGAAAGGGAAAAGGGAAAATCGTCATTTGATGACTCTCAAAGTTGTATACGTGCACAGGTCAAGCTTTTAGCTTTTTTGTGCCTCTAGCTTTATTTTAGCTAGGCATTTTTTACAGTACCTTTCCAAAGGGAGCCTTACTACTTCAATCTGCACACACTTCCCCTTTATTTTCTTTTGATTAATCATTATTTTTTCTAAGTCCTTTTTCTTTAGATATGCATTTTTCTCTTAGGACTTTGAAAGGGGGGGCATAGTGAAGTAGTTTTACTTTGTTTGTGTTGCTCTTCACCTCTTTAGCCTTTATAGCTTCATTTAATTTAGGCTTTCTTGATTTCGACCTTTCATTTTTACCTTTGAGTAGTCATACATGATAGGATGCAATCATTTTTTATTATGGATGGAAACGAGTGATACTTGGGGAGATACAAAATACGTAGTATGGTTAGGAAATGGATTGTGCTCCCCATTATAAACACCTAGTAGTATGAGTCATGTTAGAAGAGGGCACACTTCTAACCATAAATATGTTTTCCATGGACGTAATATGACACAAGTGAGAAAACTCTATATGTTATGACATCCTAGTCAACCGTTGTAAGGTAACCACAACTTCATGACATGTCAGGGGGGTATATCATCATGTCTAAACATATATTATACATGGAGTATAAATGGAGTGACTTGGACCATCAAGGTGTGTCTGAGCATCTGAAGTAAGCACATCATGGTTCATCGATCTAGCATCATGTCACGATTGGAGACTAAAAAGGACTAAGTCTGGAACTGGTCAGTGATGAATGAAAGCTCATGCAAGTAGGTACATGATATTGTTGTAAAGGTATACAAAGGTTTCTACCCTTGAGAGGGTAACAAGCTTGTTTGATTATTCCTTCCAAAACATATGAAGAAGACGAAGAGGTTCCTATTGTTTTTGAATTAGTTGACCAAAACTTACGAGACGTAGGAATACTAGTGGTCGAACAAGAAAAGGGTCAACCAAATTATGTATCGACTATCGGAAATGAAGCTGACCATTGACTCAAAATGAGAATCGACCAACTACCATTCGACTTGCATGAGGTTTGCTTGTAGTTTACCTTGGTTGATAAGAATAGTTTCTTGATTGACGAGAAGAGTCGTGTAAACATGATTATATTGATGCATAATATGGTCAAGTGAGAGAATGTTGGAAAAAATAGAGTAATAGTACCCATGTGAACAAATTGAAGCCAAGTCGATATCGATGATGAATTGACCAAGTTCTTGAGCCAACCTACATTGACAGAGAATTGACTAAGTAATTGGGGCAGTCAACAATGGAAGTTTAAAGCTATGAGAAATTAAGTCATTACCAAGAATAGTCAAAATCAAATTAATTGCTATAGTGTAGTTTGTGAGTGGAAAAATAAATTCTCAAGAAGCTTGTATCAAGTCATTATATTTTGAACTTCCATACTAGTGTAAAAAAGTGGCATACAAAGTCAAGGCATATGAAGTCATTCTTATGAGTCTTTTTGGAGTATGTCAGTAATATATCTTGAAGCAATGTAAAAACAAAGATGGAATCATTATAAATGGAGTCTTATGTATAATGTATTATATGAAGGATAGTTTAGTCAAGTCTATAGTTGAGTTTGAGTCTGAGTCAGTCTGTAAAGTTGAAAAAAATAAAAATAAAATGTTGTCAAGTGAACCGTCTTGAGTCAAGTAAACAATTGATTCGATTGAGTTATAAGATATAAGTTAAAAGCAACGCCTAAAGAAAGGAGGGAGTTAAACGTGAGTCTTCAAGGTAGATGATTCTCTCCACTTGTTGTAATGTAAGTTGGTCCTTGGCCGGTGAGATTGGTCCCTTGTCGACATCAGTTGATATCCAATCGACAACATTTAGTTGAATTGTAAAAGTCTAGTACCAACAAAAAAGAGTCTTTGTATAATTAAGTCAGAAAGTCATAGTAAAATCCAGTGAGTCGTTTCCTGGTTGAATAGAGTCAACTCATGATCATGCAGAGTCTTAGTTGAGTCATAGTCAAAGTTGTCCTTCATGTAATGTAAAATGCAAACTCCATACATTGCCAAAGATTTGAAAGCATAAAGAAGCATGACCATGATTGATAGCAACGGAGCAAAAAAAAGCAGAGTTGACATATAGCATGATCCAGTGAGAGCATCCAAGATGGACCAAGTAGAAGAGGAGATTGAACAAGAGAAGAATGCATTCAAGAAAGAGACATCACATGACATACACACACAAGAGCTTAAAGGACAACATGATGACACAAGAACAATTGAATTGATTGAGCCCCTTGGTATAAGAGTTGCAGAGTAGCTCCCTGGGTTGTGACCGCTAATGCAAAGAACAGCAGGATTGGTCGATGTCGCAGACCTTCATCTATCCCACAAAAGAACCCTCAAGAGCAGTAGATCGTTGGTGTGCTTAAAATATTTGGTAAAAGGAGCAACCTCAATGGTTCCTATGAGGAGTGAAAGTTTGCAATTGGCTCGGGCGGCAGTGGGTGCCCTTCAACTGGTAGATAAGGTTGAAAGCATGGATATCGAGGAGTTGGGACCTGTGATATGTAGTCATCCAGATCCATTTGAAACTAGTCACAATAAACCTTGTATACATGTATCTTCCTATACGGTTGGCAGTTGTTGCGGTTGATTTACCTATGTAGACCGGTATGCATGGTTGATGCACATTAAGGATAGTTTTGCGGAAGTAGAGACCCAGGATGTTGGTTCACACTTGCTCATGACGAACAAGGATTTGTGTGTGGGGGAGATGTTGGGAGGCCTATTAGGCCCTTGTAACATTCATCACACATTAGACATTAGCATATTCATGAATATATGATATATATGTAATAAAGTACATAAAGTCAAGTACATGATAGAGGAAACTTAATGAATGATTAGTTGGAGTGGGTATAACCTCTCCAACCATCTCTCCAATGTATAAATACTCTTGAAGAAGGAATATGAACTCGGTTGGTTAACCTTCCTGCAAATATCTCTTCTTTCTTGAGTTACGTGTGTGTGTTCTTGATGTGCTTGCCCTAATGTAGTCCCTTCCTTGAATGCCCATGTAATCTAGAAGATTACAACACCACCTATGAGGGAAGTAGAGCATGAGATATAATTGTTTAATAACTCCCCATTTCCAAATATTGGATTGTACAAATAGTCCATCCTAGAAGCAGATTAAGTGAAGAAATAGTTAGAGAAGCTATTAGATCAGGGAGTAATTCGACCAAGTACCTCACCTTATGGGTCACCTATCATCATAGTACCTGAGAAGGATGGGCCTTGGCGAATTTGTATTGACTACAAATCTTTGAACAAGATCACCGTCAAGAATAGATACCATTTTCCCAGTACTACTTGATCCTGGATGGGAACTCTTTCATCGTCAATGCACACAAAGGTAAATCTAAGATCTCTATAGTAAGTGCCAACCTAGCTAAGAAATTGATTAGTTCTAGAAGGAAGTTTGTATTAATTTTCTCAAGTTAGAATCAACCAAGTGACGAATCAGTAAAAGTAAAGGCATCTCTAAACAAATGTACTAAAGAGAAGAAATGTCAGTCGAAGGAGTTGTTACAAGCATATAGAGAATTGTTTCAGGAGATCAAAGGGCTACCATCTAAGAGGGAATTCGTCACTAGATGTAGTGGTTGCCTAACTTCCCATTGCCAAATATTGGGTTTTATAGATAGTCCATTTTATATGTAGATTAAGTGAAGAAACAATTGCAACAATTGTTGAAGTAAGGAGTAATTCAACCAAGCACCTCACCTTCTAGGTCACCTATCATCATAGAACCTAAGAAGGATGGGATTTGGTGAATGTGTATCGATTATAGAGCTTTAAACAAGATCACCCTTAAGAGTCAATACCCCTTGCCCCAGATCAATGATTTGTTAGATTAGTTGCAGTATGCCATGTACTTCACTAGGTTGGATCTCAAATTGGGATACCACCAGGTATGGTTTAAACAAGAAAATGCCTAGAAGACCACCTTCATCACAAGGCAAGGTATATATGAATGGTTGGTAATGTATTTTAATTTATGGCATGCACCAACTACATTTATGTATTTGATGAATGGTGTATTGCACCCCTTTTTAGATTCATTTATGAAAGTGTACTTAAATGACATATCGGTTTATATATTTACTTGGGAAGAGCATATCTCACGTCTCATGCAAATGTTAGAGACTATGAAAAAGCATCAGTTGTTGACTAACCTTAACAAATGTGAATTTGCTCAGCAATCATTGGTGTATTTGGGGTACGCGATTGGTGGGGGGAACTCAAGATAGATCCTATGAAGATGGAGGTTATCCTCGAGTGGCCAACTCTTACGAATGTCACTAAGTTGGGAGTTTTCTTGGGGTAGCTCAGTACTTATTGTTGGAACATCAATCATTGATGGTTCATCACACATCTCCTGGATTTAGTCAGTTGAGTCGTCGACCTACATCTGGATACAATAGGTCGGGTGATCGACCAACACACTACATCAGTCGATCAAGTAGTTGACGTGCATGTTGGTCAAACAGTCGATCAACAATTGAAGATAGTTGGTCGGTGAATCGACCAGCCCAACAATCGACTACAAGTTGGACACATAAGCGGTTGGATCGAGTATCCTTGTCAAGTTGACTCGACAACGCGATTCTGGTAGATTCAACTCTAACAACCAACGATTATATGTGGACAAGATATTTTGGATTCTATAGAAGTTGGTTAGATCTAAATGCTATAAATAGCAGACCCCTTGGGTCATTATCATCATGGCGATCAAGTGATCGAGTTGATATGATATGAAGATATCAAGGTACAATATGCATTGTGATGTTCTTATCATAGTGCACTTTGCTTAAGTGGCATAACAGTGTCTTTAGTCACCACCTCTGTCTTTGAAAAAAAATTATTCCTCTTTGATTATCTACAAAAGTGTTTATCGGTTTTTGTCACTAGTTCCACCCCATTCCCCAACATGGTATAAGAGCTAATGGTTTAAAACTTCGACCTATTATTTGCAAATCTTGTTGAGTCGGATCTATTATGCGAATGACTCTAGGCCGGTGGTTTGCTTATTGGAACATTTGAAAACATACCCTTTTGTCTAGATATCGAAGATGGCTTCGAAGATTGATCTTGTTGTTATGAATGGATCAAATTATGCAATATGGGCACCAGATATGGAAACCATATTGAAGAGAAAAGGATTGTGTCAGTATATGAATGTTGTGATTCCAGATCCAACAGACAACCAGACAAAGTTTGTTGTTGATGGAAAGAAGGATGAGGTTGTGGGGTTCATCACGACCTACATCTCGTGGGAGATTTGGTTTCACCTCAGTGGTATCAGCTTCCCTCATCAAGTCTGGAGGAAGATGAAGTCGTTGTTCGAATGAGTTGACGAGAGCCATGTCATGTAGATGGAGAAAGAGTTTATCTCTCTTAATCCTCATTCTTTTGAGAGAATGGGGGACTGTTTGGTGTGTGTCAAAGAATTTCGGTTGAAATTGGGAGAATGTGGAAAGAACTATCAGAAGAAGGATGGAAAACTCATCGAGTTGGTCCTAATGAACTTGAGAACACCATTTGATTTGTTCATGTCAACTTTTTGCACCAACTGGCAATCGCACAAGGAAGATGGTAAGGATTAAACCTTTGAAGTTTTATGTGGCCTTTTGATTACTAATCAACACAAACTACTTGAATAAGGAAATCTTGGTGGGAAACATCAAGCTCACTTACTCAAGGGAAAGAGCAAGATGCATCCCAGGGATAAAGTGTGATTTGATACCTCTACACAGAAACCTGCATACCGCAACCAGAAACCTAAGGGACATATAGATGCACCCAACGCAGTCGAAAGAAGAAGACATGTCAATGCTATGAAAAGACTGGACATGTGGAGAAAGTCTGATGTAAGAAGCAAGACGATTTAGAGGAGAAGGTTAAATTCCTGGAAGGAAACGTGTATGTTGAATGCCAACCCGATGATAATTTTACCTTCCAAGTCGAAACTTCTCAAGCTTTTTTGTCTCATTTGCGCAGAACGAATGGGTAGTCGACTCTGGGTGCACTCATCACATGGCTAAGGATGCCTCCTTGCTCACATGGTTGGATGAAGCTAAGGAGAGGAAAATGTATGTTGTTGATGATTTTGATCTAGATGTAGTTGGTCAGGGTGATGTTACTTGTCGACATAGGAAGATTTTCGACGTCTATCATGTGCCAAATCTCAGTGCCAATCTATTGTTTGTTGCTCACTTAACACAAACATGTAATATTGTGGAATTTTGTCTAGATCAGTTCTATGTTCATGATTTGAATAATGGAAATTTGATTATCGTTGGCGGGCTTCTCGACCCAACGGGCAGTCTATACACATTATGTGACATGACTCGACCTAAAACTTAACCGACTACACTTGTTTCTCACACTAATGAGAGAATTTGAATTTGGCGTGACCGACTCGAACACCTAAATTTTTTAAGTCTGTAGGCACTGGAAACTCAGAACATGGTTTTTGGTTTACTAAAGGTGTTTCCCCCCGAAGGAGTCTATAAGGACTTTGTGCTTAGGAAGCATCATCGAGCACCATTCCAATCTGGCAAAGCATGGCGAGCACATAACCTATTGGAGTTAGTTTATAGTGATGTCTATTGCATCAATCTACCTTCACTAGTAGGCACAAGGTATATTTTAATATTTATTGATGATTTTTCTTTCATTACATGGGTTTATTTTTTGAAGAACAAGAACCTTGTCTTTGAAAAATTCAAGGAGTTTAGAGCCTTTGATGAAAATCAATGTGGTCGACCCATCAAGTGCCTAAGATCAAACAATGGTGGTGAGTATGTAAATCGACCTTTTGAAGAATACCTGGTTCGATATGGTATTGACTGGCAGCGGTCAGTCCCTCACACACCTCAGCAGAATGGCATCGCATAATGAAAAAAATTGGACATTAGCTGAAATGGATAGATGTCTTTTGCGGGCTAAAGATATGCCTTCTTGCCTATGGGCTGAAGAAATTTATTGTGCAAACTATCTGCTCAATCGCATCTCGACTCCGACTTTTCATTCCATGACTCCATTCGAACAATGGTGTGGAAAGAAGCCTTCACGACCACCTTCATGTGTTTGGATGTGTCGCTCAGGCTCACATTTTTCAATGATTGCATAAAGAAGTTGGATGCAAAGAGTCATGCTTGCATCATGATGGGATACTCTGAAGAGTCAAAAGCGTATCAATTGTTTGATCCTATCAAATGGAAAAAATACATCAAATGGAAAATATATATCAAATGGAATGTATGGTTTTATGAGAAGTCTTATGGCATTAAGTTATCGAATGCCTCTTATGGATTGCTAAAGGATGATTCCTTCGATGTCATCTCCAACATTGGTTCTCTTGTTCCATATTTTAGTCCTTCGATTGGAGAGTCGAACCTTGTTCATATTTCGACTAGATTGTTGACCTCTGAGTCAACTAGTCTATCATCCTCTATTTCGACTGGTCTGTCGACCAAAGACCCTCTGACTTCTAATCGATATGCTATATTAAATCACAGTTCACATCTACCCATATGGGTTGCTAAGACAATTGAATTTGTTGGAGTTGATGTCAGGGATGTTTCCTTCGGATGACAAACTTGAAGTCAAAAGAAACAAGCCAGTGTTTCCCTCATGACTCGTGTACTTGAAACTTCTTATCTTGTTTCCTACTCAAATGTTGAAGGATGACTTGAATGGGAGCAGGCCACGCAGATAGAAATTGATTCGTAGTCGAAGAATCACACTTGGGACTTAGTTGAAGTGTCGATGGGTCTACATGACCAAATTTATCTATGAAGGTATTGTTGAGCGACATAAAGCATGCCTAGTTGTGAAGGGATTTTCTCAACATGAAGGAATTGACTACATTGAAACATTTGCCTTTGTCCCAAAGATGAACTATGTTCGAGTGATTCTTTCCCTTGCTACTCATTTTGGATGGCAAATCCATCAAATGGATGTGAAGAGTGCTTTTATTCATGGAGACCTATCTGAAGAGATTTTCATGGAACAACCACTTGGTTTTGTGACATATTCCAATTTGGTTTGTCGACTCAAGAAGTCACTTTATGGTTTGAAGTAAACTACCCGAGCTTGGTATGTTGAGATTGACATTTTCTTTCTTTGACTTGGTTTCAAACGTTGTGAATTCGATCGCAACTTGTATGTATTCCATACAAATGGAGACACCTCAATTGTTGTTGTATATGTAGATGACTTACTCATTATTGACAATAATAATGATCTCATCCTTAGATTGAAGAAACAACTTGTTCACTCCTTTGACATGACAGATCTTGGTACTCTGCATTATTTTTTGGGTCTTCAAGTATTACCACTATGTGATGGATTTTTCATTTCTCAATCTAAATATGTGATGGCTCTAATGCCATGTTTTAATATGGTTGATTGCAAGCCTTATGATACTCCTTTTCAATCTAGAGTGAAGCTTACCAAAACTTGCCAAACACCCACAGTCGATGCTACACTTTATCGAAAACTGGTTGACAATCTTATTTATCTTACTCATGGTCGACCTGACATTTCCTTTGTTGTTAGTGTGGTTTCTCGGTTTATGTAGGACACTAAAGAAAGCCACTGGAAAGAAGACAAACAAATTGTTTGTTATCTCAAGGGTACCACTCATTTTGGTATCAAGTATTGTCAAAGTTCAAATTCACTAATCGACTTCACCGACTTTGATTGGAATGGTGACAATGATGATTGGAAGTCCACTTCTGGCTATGTGTTTTGTTTTAGCATTAGATCGTTGGTGTGGTCATGCAAGAAACATAAGGTAGTCTCCTTGTCCACTACAGAAGTAGAATATTGTGGCATCGTTCAAGCAGGTACTGAAGCAGTATGGATCTGCCAACTTTTGGGAGAACTTGGCCTTTATATTCAGACCTCGACTACAATCTATTGTGATAACCAAAGTGTTATATAGGTTGTTGACATTTTCATTGCCCACAGTAAGATGAAGCATGTTGAGCTCCATGCTCACTATTTGAGACAATTGGTTCATGAGAACATTGTCTCTCTTGAATATTGCAGAACAGATGATCAGGTTGTTGATATATTCACCAAACCTTTAGCTTAAGCTCGATTTATCAAGCTATGCACGATACTTGGGCTTCAAGAAGCTGCAATTATGGGTGGTGTCCTAATGACATAATTTCACCTCCTGAATCTCGAGAGACATGTGTTGATGGGAAGGTGTTGGAACATCAAGCATTGATGGTTCATCACACATCTCCTATATTTAGTCGGTCGAGCAATCGATCAACATCTAGATACAGTCGGTCAGGCGATTGACCAGCACACTACAACAGTCGATCAAGTGGTTGACATGCCTATCGGTCAGATAGTCGACCAACAAGCGAAAATAATTGAGTGATGTATCAACCAACCCAGCAATCGACTACAAGTTGGACGCATAGTCGGTTGGGTTGAGTATCCTTGTCAATGTGTCTCAACAACGTGGTTTTGGCGTAGTCAACTCTAACAACCGACAATTAATTGTGGACAATATCTTATGGATTCTATGGAAGTTAGTTAAATATTGAGGCTATAAATAACAAACCCCTTGGATCATTATCATCATGGTGATCAAGCGATCGAGTTGATATCATCTGGAGATATCAAGGTCCAATATGCACTATGATGTTATAATCACAGTGTGCTTTGTTGAAGTGTTGTAACGACATCTTTAGACACCACCTATGTCGTTGAAAAAAAATTATTCCTCTTCAATTATCTACAGAAGAGTTTATTTGTTTTCATCATTGGTTCCACCCCCTTCCCCAACAATTATATAATTTTATAGCATCCTTTTCAGTTGTAGATGCACCACTTCATCATGTTGTAATAGCTAGTGGTAAGAGTTTCCAATGACAAAAGAATCAATAGATGGGTAGCACTAATAAGTTGGAAGGCATGCTTTTAAAGCCACCCACATCCAAGATTACAATTTTGGGAACTCTTATGCACATGGATCTTTATACCCATGATGCATACAAAGAGGCATACACAAAATATGAATACTTTAAAGAGGTGTTTCAATAGCTACAAGGCCAAAATAATGTAGAAGAAGGCGGCAGTGAGGTTGATTATCATCTCTAGAATGGGTTTCTCTACAAGCTATACAAGTTGTGTTCCTAAAA
Organism: Picea engelmannii; assembly: GCA_009831015.1. Lineage (NCBI taxonomy): Eukaryota > Viridiplantae > Streptophyta > Pinopsida > Pinales > Pinaceae > Picea > Picea engelmannii. Next base: position 538,086 of record ML776700.1, read on the forward strand.
TTGAAAGATTTCATCTTATTAGAGAGGCTCACACCTCCAAGGTTGCAATACATTTTAGTGTTTGGGAGGAAGTTTCCAACTTATAGAGGTATGTGTATTGGCCCAAAATGTAAGAAGATGTAGCTCAATTTATTAGAGGATGCATACTTTGTTGTACTAGCACGCTTAGTAACATAAAGAAAGGTTTATACCATCCCTTACATGTACCCACTAGACCCTAGTAGAAAATCTCCATGGATTTTGTGAGTGGTTTGTCAACAACCAAGAAGGAACATGACTATTTGTTTGTGGTATTTGATAGGTTCAACAAGATGTGCATTCTTATGCCTTGTAAAAAGACCATCAAAGGACAAGAAACAACAAGCATGTTCTTTGAAAAGGTCTAGGTGCACTTTGGGATACCAAGGAGCATCATCGCATATAGGGATACCATATTTCTCAATGATTTTTGGACTACACTCCTAGAGAATATGGACACCAAGTTGAATATATCTACTGCTTTCCATCACAGACAGATGGGTAGACAAAAGTAGTCAGCATGACACTGGCTCATCTTTTGAGGGGTTACAATCAAAAGCATCCAAAGATCTGGGATGAAAATTTGATTTAGATTTAATGTTGTTATAATAGAGTGGTCCACACTTCTACCAGTAAGTCCCCTTTTGAAACTTGTTTTGTGTATTTTCCACCATCGCATTTGGATGTTATATATGGACTACAAGGAGGAGTAATGGAAGGCATCACAGAAGATCTATTAAAAGTGGAAAACATGTTGAAAATATTAGGTAGATCCATTTGCAAGTATAGGATATTGATACTGGATCTTTTCATCGATGTGACTTATTAAAGAATTGTATTAAATGAACATAAATTGAAATGCACTATAAAGAAGGAATAACTCAATAAAGAAGAGGCATATGCATCAGATCTGAACACAAAAACTTGATAACGGAGTTCGTCCCTGGTAGACTACATCTCCGAGTCCTGCTCTCAAATGGGTAGGCCTTTTTATTAACTCAACAAAAGAATTTGGAAAAATACATAAGTATACCTCATTCTGGAGTTAAGCTGCAGAAGCTTTGCTCAGATAAGAAAACGAACAACACCACTGAATTCATGGCATCAAATTACCAAAAAATGTTTGTCTCCACACCTCGATCTGAGTCTGTCACTTTCATGCCTACGAGAAATTTTGTCTCAGTTTTTGTGCCTGTATCCTGCAATAAATTCCTGAGAATATATCTCAAAAATCGTGCCCGGTCAGTACGGTCGTGCCCCTGGTCTGCCCCCCCATGCATTGGTGAAAAGCAATAATTAATTATTAATGGGGGTGGACTTTACCAAGTCACACCCTAGCCCAAACGGTTGGCGGACATTGCAAAGGCGGAGTTGATAGGGGAGATCCCGGGGTCGAACCCGCGGGACTCCTGTTTTTGGTATATGGTTACAACATAATATATATTTGGTTGGTGGTTTTGGCGGAGACTTTGGTGGATATGGTTAAGTTTGGCAAAGCCTTTGACGAATATGGTTAATTCTTGTGGTGTGGTTACATCCGGCCAGATTTGGAAGAATTCTATCAAATTTGGTAGATTGGGGGTTGGTGCCAGCCAACCCCGCTAATTTTTGGAAATTCGGATGCTGGGCGTCCTAATGCATTTGCTTGCTACCACGTTGCAGCCTTTCATTTGGAAACGTCACCACTTCTGCACTGTCAGCGCCACGTCATCCCTGCTATGTCAGTTTGCCACGTCACCTGAAAGGTGGTTGTATAGTCTGCCACATGGCTGTACAAACTGCCACGTGTTACTTTCGCATTGGTCCACGGATTGATCGAAAAGTCCAAAATCGAGTGACATGTGGCAGCCTCTGGTGATGACATCAGCATGACACGTGTCGCCCTTTGCATGTTCCACGTACCCTGTATGAACAATGACGTCATATGTAATGATGATGGCGTCAATAGTACGGATGTTGACTCATCCCCGCTGACTCGGCTTGGTTGACCAAAACTTTGATCACAAATATCTTTTGATCCGTAACTTCGTTTGATGAGTCATTTGCGCCGTTGGAAAGCTTGCAACGCGCTCTTTGCAATAATCTCAATTTCACTGAGCTTTTAGGACTTTGAATTATTTCCCTTTCTCTATCTGCTGAGGTCATTCTGAGCTTCCTGAATTGCTTCTGCGGATTCTAAGTTATCCTTAGTCTCCTCTGGATCCTTTTTGGATCAGAGACAATAGGGAAGACACAAGAAAAATACAAGGCCTGACATGATCAACACATAATTAAGAAAACATTCAAGATTGGAGTTTGGTTGCATCTAAATAGAGAAAGACTACATAGTCTTGGTAAGAAGATTAAGGCTTTGGGGTATGGTCCTTTTGAATTATTGGAGAAGGTGGGTGATAATGCCCACAAACTCATTCCACCCTCATATATGTGCATTTAATCAGTAGTGAATGTGGAAAATCTAAAACTCTACGAGTCTTCCATGTTGGATCAGGAAACTTAGGAGTAGGTCCTACCTACCATAGAGGACTTAGAACTAGAAGCTCATGAAATTTTGACATAAGATATTGTTTTGTAGAAGAAGTCCAGAACTACCAAACAGGGGCAACATGAACTCTAGAAAATAGGGTTGAAAAGGAAACTTCTAGGCAAGGCTAAATGGTACTCTAGGGAGAAGGTAGAGGAAAATTTTCCTCGCCTCATTTAACAAAAGCTTTTGGGGACCAAAATCCTCCCTAAATGGGGAGATATGACCTGAAATGGATCATTATATAATTTTTCATCTATCTTGGTACTTTATGGGTGGAAAAATTGGAGGAATTGTCATGCAGGGCCTATATTATGGGCAAATCCCAATTTGGTGATTTGGGGTCTAGAAACTTCCAGAACCAGTTTGAGGCATCAAATGACACTTTTGGGGGTCAAAACTTTGTGAGCATAACTTGCAATGCCTCAATGTTGTTCTACACACTAGAAAGATAATGTAAAAGTCACCTCAATTGTAGTTTGCATGTGGAAGTTATGCCTCTCACAAGTTGACCTATCTTGTTGGCCACCATGGTACTGCGTGGATGCCACGTCAACCCCCATTTCTCACACATGTGGGGCTAGTCACATGTGGACTCTTAAGAAGATTCTAGAGGCTCCAAAATCCAAACACTAATTGATGGTTGAGGCAATGCAAAATCCTTAACCCTAACCCTAGACAACTATCAATCTATGTTAAATATTGGGCAGCTATGAAAGGGAGGGGTTCCATTCTTTTGGTATTGTTATTGTGTTGTTATAGCAACCATTCAAGTCATAGTGTCCATGGAAAATCCATAGTGAGTGCCCCTTTCTTTATACTTCCATCTCATAATTGAGAATAGGAGAGAAAAGCATAGACCTCATGTTGGTTACTTCTCTTTTAAATTGCCTGAGTTTATTGACCCAGGGTTCATGTCGGTTCGGGTTTCCAACAAAGCCTCTAAAACTAACGGCCCTCCTAGTAAACCAGAAGGAAACACAGCACACAGAATGCCCTGTGCAGTCTCACCCGAGATACTTTTAATGGGTGGTTGTAAGACTCAGGTGTTTACAGACTAAGATTGAGTGTGAGATAAGTGAGCTAGATATTAAACCATTATTATGACTTGTAAATGCAACATATTATTATTCACGACTATGCAGTAAATCCAACAACTTATTCCCTCGATATCACAACAACAACTAAACAAACATTATAATAAATCATTCATTAAACATAATAATAACTGCTTCAGACAATAAGGATATGCAAGCATTCATCACATAACACATATGTTACCGTGGTTCACCCCCTCCTGGGCTACGTCCACAAAGATTTGGCACTCAACTCTTTTATTATATTATCTTCGCATCTACAGTGTCACACGCTACAACTCTTCTCAGTCGGGTAAGACCTATGTGAGGCAGACTAGATCACACCAGGCTCCATAGCCTACGATCTAACCCTCAAGATCTACCCTCCCTCGTCCTCTCTAGCTCAACAACTTATACAAAATAGGTCTTACACCAAAAACATTGCATATTGCATCAACTCATGTGCAACTACAATAATCAGAACCGAACCCCTTATGATACCTAAGTATCTATATTTATACATTTCGGGCTCTTCATTCGTTTAAAATACCTTACCAAAATCCTAACCCTACTGTCGTTAGGTCTTCCTCCCATGCGTGTGTGTTGTTCTTCCTTCCAGTTTTTTCTTTCTTTGCATGTGCATGTGTTGTGCTTCCTTCTAGCTGTCGCTTCCCTTGTGCACACTTTCTTTCCCAAAAACCCCCATGCTTTTCCACTTTGGCTTGCCTCCAACAGGCCTCCAACATTGACATGTGGCTTGTCTCGAGCCACCTATCCTTTGTGTGCTTCTTCGATCTCCTTGGTGATTGCCTAGAACTTTTCCCTGAGCTCTGTTGCATGTGTTTGAGCCTGCACAGTCTTCTCCTTGAGTGTGTCCATTGTCTTGACTGCAATTTTGTCACTGATCAGTTCCACGCACTCTGCCCGGGTCTGTGCTATATGTGCCTTGGCTTCCTCTGCTTGCGCCAGGACTTCTGCTACCCATTCTTGCAATGGTTCCATTTGAGCCTGTCGCTCTTGTTTCTATGTTTGCACGGTAGTGAGCTCTGCCTACAATTTCTTCATTTCCTGCGTTCCCTTGACACGTTCTGTAACTAGCATTGTCTTCTGCCTCTGTTTGAGTTCTTGGATCGTTGCGTTGATCCTTTCTTCTTCCTTACCCCACTTTTAGATCTGTTGATCCTCCTCTAACTTAGTCCAAAGTTATGTTGTTTTATCGAACAAGTCAGCTGTTGTGCTAACTTATTGCTCTATCTCCTACAATTGCGTTGTTTCTTCCTGCTTCCTTTTCTCCTTGACTGTTGGTGGAGTAGTTGGTATGAGTTGTTCTCGGAGATTCTCAATCTCCCTCTGATATTGATCGATTGCCTGCGCAATTCGATCAATCTTTTATGCTGCTATGATTTCATCACTTTGCGCAGCTTGTGGAATCTTCTTGTAAGTTCCTGCCACTTTCTGCTCCAATCTTTTTATGTGCTCCCTTTCCTCCTGGGTCTCAGATTTAGCCTGCTCATAGACTATTTCCAATGCGTCCCTCTTCTTTGTTGCATGCTTCAGCTCGGTTAAGTATTTGCGTGTGCAGGATTGTACCTCATGGTTTACCCTAACCTGCAACCTGTGTAGCACCCCTGATGGTATCCTCATCAACACAAGTTGGATTTGGCTTAAGTCCTTCAAGGGTGTCTGCCCCACAATTTCGTCCATGCGCAACATACTAGGGTTGATGTGGAATGTTATGTGCGGCTGCAGTATTTCCTAGACTGACTATCGTTCTTCTTCTTGCTCTCTTCCTTCTGTCTGTAGTGTTGATGGTTGGATTCCCCTGTTGCTTGCTAGCTGCCCTTCCCCGATTTGCTTGAGGAGTTGTCGCATGTCTGCCAATTCCTTCTGAATCCTATCCCTGTGGTGTGCAACATGGTCGAAGTCCTCGAATAGACAATCCTGGACCATTCGGGCTATCATTTCTCCATCGTCATCCGCGATCATATACTCTGGTGGTGTTCTTTGTGCCTTTGACTTCTTGCGCGCGCCTTCTATTTGCGTGGCTGGCCTCTTGTTTGCCCCTGCTACTTGTGGGTTGGGATTTGTTGTGATCTCTTGCACGGGCTCGACTTGTTGTTGCTCCTCCTCGGCCAGCTGCGTCCTATCCTTATTCCCATTTTGTGTCCTTGTGTTCGTTGGCCCTTCAGTTGTCTGTGTTGTTTTGCCCTGGCCCATTCTTCGTCTCTTGGGCACTTGAATTTCCTTTGGCTAGGTTTCTCCCTGCCCTGCCTCCTCTTCTGATATTCTGTCTGATAATTTCTGGGTGATGGCTGGAATCCTCCATTCATCGTCCCATTCGTTGATGACCTTGTCAATGTCGCCCTCTGTGATACAACAACGCATCTGTAGCCACTGTTTATCATGATCCTTCCTTGCATCTATCCACATTGTGTGTCGTGTAGCCTGGAAATTGGCGATGTCCCCATATCGCGCAACAGCCTCTGGTGTTATTCTCCACATTTTGGAGATGGTTGCCTGTAGGTTGCGTAGGTATCCTTCAAAGATGGCCCCGTTCACCTTTTTTCTCCTAGCCTCTAGCCTGGCTTTGAGCAACAAATATCTCGCTCCCTGAGTCAGTTTGGGTCTGGTACAAAAAAATACATACCTTGGCTCTTTCCATCCCATGAAGGCTATCAGTGTGATCAACCATGAGTAGTGAAACTTTGTGCCTAGATCATGTGCATCCTTGCAGTCATCCAGAAACAAGTTCAAGAGATACAGTGCCCAGCTCATTGAGGTGCCTTCTGCGCACTAAGCTGCAACTGCAACAACCCCAGCTGGGACTTCCTCCATGTGGCATTTTCTCAACAGCTTGCAGGCTAAGATTTTTGCACCCAGTTGTGTGGCGGAATTGTTGATCCTCTTGATAATGATCCCTCTTGTCCCCCTGTCAGTGCCATACTTCTTCTTCATCTCTTCTGCTAGCACTTTCTCCTTGGTTTTGTCATGTATAAACTGCGCGGAATCCATACCCCGAGATGGAAATCCTATTATGCTCGCAATAAGCTCTATGTCTATTGAGACGAGCTTGTCCAGCCAGATGTCCCCGCCATGCGTGACTGCTAATAGTTGTTTAACGCATGCGGTTGCGTGCTGAACTTTGCCAAAATGTGGTAGATCTAACAAACCTAAAATGCATGTCTTCTCCAATCTGGTTGCCCATTGGAGTGGTTGACTAATTGGTTCTCCAAACCTATTCATGCCCATCGTCTCCATGTATACTCTCTTTTCAAGTTCTGGGAACTTGTCTTCGTCTGCTACATCGTGGTCCGAGTATTTGAGCTTCCCGATATGACCCAGTAGCTCTGGTCCTACCTATACCCCAGCTGGTATGCACGGTAGAACAATTTCTATTGCAGGTTTCTTCCGAGGTGACCTGGGTATATGTATCTTGTCTTCCTTCGACGGTGGTGGTTGGCTCAAAGTTCCAGCGGCTTCCGATTGTTCCTCCGTATACCATTCTGGTCATCCTGAGACATCTTCGATCATCCCTTCTGTTGGGCGGTCTCATATGGTTGTTTGAGACTCGTCTGGCTCAACTGCTTTTTTCGGATTTGGCATCATTCCAGTGACTTTCGGAGCTACTTTTGTGTTCTCTGGTTGTACCTCCTTCAGGGTTTCTGCTTCCTGGTTCTGCGACTCCTGTACTTCTGTGGGTGTGTCTGTATTATTGCCCTCCAATGCTGATTGTTGGATTTCTTCCAGTATGGGTGTAGAGTGCACCAGTGTTGTGTCTGGAGATGGGATCTCGTCGACGTTGACGATCTCTGACGACTGTTGTTCACCTTCTTTTGCATGTCCTCGTGACCTGGTCTAAACTCTAGTTTTCCTGATGGTGTGGCTCGCTTCTGCTTGCTTGGGTGGTGCCATGGCGGTGAATGTCGAGCATTTGCTAGGTTTGAATGGTCTATGTGGACTTTGTGAACTTGCTCTGTGCTTTTCAACCTCTATTGCTCTATGTCTGCTCTTTTTTTGTGAATAGACTGTTGGTTCCTGCATCCGTGTGTTGTATGGATTTCCCATGAAGCTTGTCGAAGACACTTCCTTCATTATGGGTTTAATGCACCTTAATTGTGGGTTCAATGCATCTCTGGTGGTTTTGTACTTGCCATTCTTCTGGCTTGCCGTCTTCAATTGGTGCGATTAATGTGGTGTCCCATCGGTCCTTGCCGTCCTTTAATTCCCCCTAGTGCTATCATGTTGTCCTTCTTTTGTCGACTTTCCTTTTCCCGCTTGTTTCCCTTTGTATATGATGGTTGTCCTTCTCCTCATCGCGTTTGTGTTTCTAAATTCACATGGCCTTGCTACTTCTGGTGCACTGTGCCCTCTTTGATTCTTTCCTGTTGGTTCTTTTGCAATATACTATTTTTTTTTTTACTGCGCGGTGGGTTGTCGACTGTCCTTGTACAACTTCAGTCGGCTCCCATTGATCGTCCCTCTAAGTTCTGTGCCTGATAAATCTATTAACTATATAGCTCCTCCATCTGTGACAGCTTTTACTACATATGGTCCTAACCAATGCATTTTGAGCTTTCCAGGGTGTTGAAATGATTTGTTGTCATACATCAGTACTAGATCTCCTTCCTTGAACGTTTTCTTCTTGATGTGTCTGTCATACCAAGCTTTATCTCTTGCTTTCTGAACTTGTTGGTGGGATCCTGCTAAGATCTGTTCTTCCTCCATTGTCATTAACTGAATCAGTCTCTCCTGTGCTGCGCCTCGTTCTGTCATGTGTGTGATAGCTGCTACGCACAAACTTGGGACTAAAAATTCTAATGGCACCACTACTTTTTGGCCATAAACCAGTTTAAATGGTGTGTGCCTTGTCAAATTTTTGCACATTTTTGCATGTAGTCCTATAGGCCCATAATATTGTTGGTACTTTGAGATCCCAGTCATCCATGTTGATGTTATAGATCTTTGTCAGTGCGTTCTCCAGGATTTTGTTAAATGCTTCCACTGTGCCATTTGCCTGTGGGTGATATGGTGTGCTCTTCTATTGATGGACTTCAAACTCTTCAGTCATAGCGTTGATGGTGTTGTTTATGAAGTGTGTGCCTTGGTCGCTCATCAAAATTCTTGGGGACCCAAATCTAGTGATCACTTGCTCAAATAAGAAGTGTGTTGTCATTTTTGCGCTGCAATCCTTCACCGGTGAAGCTTCCGCCCATCTTGTTAGGTATTTTGTCGCAGTGATAATGTACCTAGCTCCTGTTCTTTTTGTCAGTGGGTTGATTGGTCCCACAAAATCTATTGCCCACTTGTCGAATACCTATAATGTTACTTGTGGTCATAATGGCATCTTGTCCCTTCTGTTGGGTTTGCCTACCCTTTGACAGACATCGCATGTTTGACAGTACTGCTTCAAGTCTCTGTGAATCATTAGCCACCATAGTCCTATGTGCAATATCTTATGTGTGGTAGCTTTACCTGCATAATCTCCTCCTGCTATTCCTTCATGGGCTTCTACTAACACTCTTGGTCTTTCGTGCTATAATACCTTTGCAAGATGCTATATGTGCCCATTTTATATAAGCGTCCTACAATCAGTTGATAGTCGGCAACACAGACTACTAGGTTTTTCTTCTGCGTGGTGTTATATTCTTGTGGTACAATACCTATGCTTAAGTACATAATGATATCTGTGAAGTATTCATGAGCGATTTGTACTGAAAATAATTGTGCATCCATAAAGTTGTCTTCTAAATTCGTAGGTTCTTCTCCGTTTGTAACCCTTGATAGGTGGTCAGGTCCTGCATTCAATTTTCCTAGTTTGATGATGACTTCAAAGTCAAATTCATGAAATAAGAGTAACCATCACCAGATTCTCCCCCCCAACACTGGCTTGTTGACTAGATATTTCATGGCCGAGTGGTCTGTGAACATCTTAAAGTGTTTCCCCAATACGTAATGTCTGAACTTTTGCAGTGCATAGGCCATAACTAGCCCTTCTCTTTCTGTCGTGTTATAGTTTTGTTCTGAATCTGATAATTTTCTGCTCACGAATGCTACCGGTTGATCCAAATCTCTCGCTCTTGGCTGCGCCAAGATAGCTCCAAGTGTTATGGTTGATGCGTCTACATGTACGTGGAATGTCTTCTCCCAATCTGGAAAGACTAATATTGGCACAGTGACCATCTTTTCCTTTAGGGTATCCATACCATGTTGACACTCATCGTTCCATTGAAACTTTCTATCCTTTCTTAGCAATTTTTCCATCGGTGCAGTGATCTGCACGTACCCTTTGATAAATTTCCTGTAGTAACTTGTGTGTCCCAACGTCGCTCTTAGCTGACAGAATGTTTTTGGTGGTGGTAACTTAACAATTACTGTGATCTTTGCAGGATCTACTAATAAACCCTATTTTCATACTATGTGGCCCAATAGTATCCCGAACGGTGTTCCGAATATGCATTTCTTTCTGTTCAATGATATCTGACACTATCTACATCTTTCCAACATTAGTCGTAAGACTTCTACATGGTATTTCAACAAACTGTAGACTGTCCAATCATCCAAGTATACTTCAAGAAACTGGTGGATGAATTCCTTAAACGCAGCAATGACTACTCTGGAAAAGATTGTTGGTGCATTCTTCAGTCCAAACGGCATGACTGTGTACTGATACGATCCCCATTCTGTCGCAAACGTGGTCTTGTATCTGTCTTCTTGCGCTATCTTGATATGATGGTAGCCTGAGAATCCATCAGTGAATGAGTAGGCTTTGTGTCCTCCTACGTTCTCTAACACTTCATCCGTGAAAGGTGTAGGGAATGGGTCATGTAGGCATGCATCATTCAACTTTCGCAAGTCGACGCATATCTTGATCCCTCCTTGTTTCTTGTCATGTACTACCATCGGGATTATCCATTCTGATTCTTTGACCGGTTCTATGATGCCGACTTCGAGCATCCTGTCGATCTCAGCTTTGACTTTCTGTTTATATATGGGGTTCAATCTATATGGTCATTGTGTGATCGATCTTGCCTCTAGTCTAAGTGGTATCTTCATCTCTCCTAACTCTCCTACTATACCCTTCATCTCTGTAAATGTTGTGGGGAACAGGTCATTGTATTCGCACAATAACTCTGTTATGCTTTCCACTATTTTTTCATCCCAGTAATCTCCAATGCTGGCCTTTTTGGGATGCTTGGTTGTCCCAATGTTGACTTTATTTACTTTAATCGGCACGGAAATGACTTCTGATTCTATGGGTGGGCCTTCCATATATCTTTCACCTTCTACTTCTTTAATCTAAATATCGCGCGGATCATCTTCATCTGGTGCTTCCTCTTGTACATGGTAACATGAAAACAGTTCCTTGACTGTCTGTTTGTTCCACTATTGTTCTTCTGTGATAAGCTCTATTTCTAGTTCTTGGATGAATATCACTTACCTTATATTTTTAAGAGTTGCATCTATGTTGGGGTTCTCATGTGCGAATGCGAAAGTGACTGTAAAATTCTGTTGCAATGTTGTCCATGTCATAATTCCTGGTTTGTATACCAGTTCGCTGGTATGCCCTCTAGGGTGTGCATAAAATGATGAGGCCACTCCTCTGGAGGTGTCATTTTCCACAACGTTCTACACTCCTCCAAGTGCTCCGATGGTGCTCTTTGTCCATCATAATTATGTTGTTTGTTGTTTTTCTGTTATGCGTCAAAACTTATGTGCAGTAACCGCTTACATTGGTACCAGTCTGTGATGGTCTCTTTGTGTGCGCCCCACCATCTTGTAGGTGTGGGATTGAGTGTTAGATCAAGTGCTAACAGTCTCTAGTTCTCTGCGACTTCATCTTTGTATTGTGCTAAGAAGTTTTCCAAATTGTTTACTCCGTGGAAACTGGGTGGTTCTATGATTTATGTGCCTACACATCATACTACGCGGTCTATTCTTGCACATCTCCTTGTGGATACTTCGTGTAGCCTTTGTTGTCAGTTCTCTAAACCGGTATCTGAACCTGTTGCACATGAAGTAATGCTCCACCAACTTAGTATCCCATCTGTAGTTCGGTTTACGTAATCCTCATCGTGCGCAGTTGTTCTGTACAACTGTATGATTTCCTCTAAGTCTAGGCAAGTAGGTTCTACAAAACTCTCCCCTTTTGATGGGTCTAATGGTGCGATGACCTTGTATTCTCCTGACTCAAATGTCATTTTCCTGGTCTTCAAGCTGATTATGGCTTGGTTGTCAAATGCCCAATCCAGACCAATCAATGTCGGGTAAAGTGTTGTGTCGTCCACTATTTCAATGACTTCAAAATTTGCGTTAGTGCGTACTCCATATAGGTCGACTGTCACTCCTTTCAATCTACCGATTGGTAAGACTCAATGTTGGTTTTCCAGTTTCAATTGAACAAGTGAATATCCTAATGTAGGATCTCCCATGCATTGCCATGTCTTCCTTGGTAATACATTAGCTTCAAATCCTAGATCCAGTATGATGTCTCCCATATTGAAGTCTCCAATGTTTGCATTGAGTCTAAACTCCCTACTTGTTCTTCTTCTCGTGGGTAGGTGATTGACTGTTTTTGGTTCTAGTTTCCCTTCTGTCTCGATGCTACATTTTTCTAGTATGTTTTGCAATATTTTCACAGATGATGAATCACTTAATACCTTTACACATGATTGCAAAAATCCTTTGATTGTACTTACTTGTCCCATAGAATGTATTTCACTGGTATGATCCAATAACGGAGGCATTTCGTATTCGGATGCTTCCTTGCTTTGTTGCACATTTGAAGTCGTCACAATATCTTCCTTCTAAAATTCTTGTCGAGCTTGCTTAAATATCTCCTTTTCCTTCTGCGCGTCGAATTGCTTCCTTGGTTCGACATTCTTTTTCACCCATTGATCTTGTGCTGGCACTTGTCGAACAGTGTTGTCCCCTATTTTAGCTCCTCCGCGAGTAACTATATTAATGTTTTGTCCTTCATCCCTTGCTTCGGTAGAAATCCACTGAACATTCTCATTGTTTTGTTTCCTCTTTTCCTGGATCTTTACGAGTAGTGTCAGACATTCTTCTGTATCGTGGTCCGATGCGAGACAGTACATACAAGTTGTTGGTGGCAGTAGACATTCCCTTGCATTATGTCCCAGTAGTTGACAATTGTGACACACCATTGGTCCTCTACCTCGTCTGAAACCTCCTCTTGTTCGTCCTCCACCTTTGTAGCCTGCTCTATCTTCTCTCGACACGTTATACTGAGGTGTCTGATTGTACTGCACGGTACTGTATTGAGGCTGTGTTGCGTTGTACTGTGGTTGTGCATTATTGTATGGTTGTTGCGTAGTATTATATTGCTGCTACGCAGTGTTGTATGGAGCTGGAACTTGATTGAACTGTGGTGCGGCTTGCCCAGTCATTATTTCGGCATGCACCCTATATGCATTTAATGTCCTTTCCTGCATCAACTCCATAGTTCTACAGTCTTTATCGTCGTGGCCCACTGACTTGCAAAAGGTGCAATATGAGCTCTTTGGGACTGTCTGGTATTTCTGCATCATCGTGCAGTGATAAGGGTCATGACCCGGTTTTTTGCCAATTTTGCACCATAATCCTCATGTTGGTAATGGGATTGGTATTCCTGCTACCATATACTGAGCGAATGTAGGAAATTCATTCTTGTGGTGTCCTTCCGTCCTGCATGTGGTACACCAAACAAATTCTCGTTTGTCTTTGTTCTTATTCTGGTTTAGTTGAAGCGTTAAATTCTTCAAGTCCTCCTTCAACTCTTCAATAGATGGGTTTGTTTGCTGGTAATGGTTTTCTTCTAGTTGCAGGGCTGCCTGCAGAGCCTCTGCCTGCGTCTGAAACTTCAATTGTCGCAATGGGTATTTTAAGTGTGGGAGTAGTGAATTGACAAATAGGTGTCGATGTTGCATATCAGTCATGAGATATTTTAACTTTCCCTTTAGTCGCTTGAATCTCTGATCAATCTCCCATACCGACTCTCCTGGTTTCTGTCTTATTTCGATCATCTCGTTCATGTATTGATTTTCTCAGCTCGGCTTTTGGAACTCGTTTATCAGTAACTTCTTAATGTCTGCTAGTGTCCTTGTCATCCTAAGGGCAATGTTTGTGTCTAGACTCATGTACCAGTCTAGTGCACGGTCTCTTAGCGTAATCGCTAGCTGCACAAGTTTGGTATCTTCATCAGTGATATGTTTTGCTTCCCAAATATTTGCACAAATGAACAGATCCTTCTTAGGGTCTTCTACTGCTTCTCCTCGAAATTCTGGTAACCTGATGGTGGGATCGTGTCTTGCCATTCTGAATGCTAAACTACTACATCCGCGCGGTGTAGATACTTGACTAGTGCTACCTGAACTGGCTCCTCCAGTTGTTGTTCCCTGTGTAGATGTACTTCCTATTGTCTAACTGCTTCTGAACTTCGGTTGTCGAAATGGTGGTGTTATCTTCGGTGTATTATTCACACATGGGTTTATGGGTTCCACACTGACATTAATATGGATAGGATGGTTGCCTTCTCTGCCCGTTCTTGGACCTCTCTTCTTCCTCTCATATGTTGCGTGCATGATTTCCTCAATCTGATCCACAACCCAAAGAGCCTCTACCTCTTCCTCATCACTTGTCAAGCCTTCCCTCGTGGCTACGACTCTCTTCTTGGTATTCACCTTGTATTGGTAGGGTACTCCGCTACGCGTCTTTCCAATTTTCACCATGATCTACTTGATCTGGTCGTCGTCCATCATGATTGGGTCCAAGGGTTCCTCCTTCTTTCCCTTATCCTTTCCTCCTTCCATTTCTCCTCTTCATGTCAGTGCTTCCCCCCTTCCCCCATGCACACAGGGAAGTTTAGTTGTTTGATTCCATTGTCAGTACTCCTTTGTTATACAACAGTATCTTAATAGAAGTATACAATGATTGAATGTACCTTCCTTGAGGTCCATGTAGAAACTCTTGCTTCGCTACGTTGTATGACTACGCTGTGTCGACTACAAACTATGTTATAAACCTTGCCACAATATTGTCGAGCCAAAAATCTACTGCCCGGGTGAACTTGTTGTTCACCTGCCGAAGCTACTCAATCTGTATTGGGGTCCACTCTAACTGTCGAATCTGGTTCGTTGTGTGGTTATCCTTCAACCTTAGTATCCACTCCTACAATAGATGTGGAAAATTGCAGAAAAAGACTTCGTGCAAATCAGTAAACACGTATTTCTCAAGGTATTTGTGGGGTGTTAGTCTAGGGTTTCTATTTTCTTTCTGTGCAAACTCTAGCTCCTTAGTTCTTAGTCAAGTTTCGATCTCTGCTTTTGTGGGGTTCCACGGCCTAAATATTCCCTTCTACTGGCTCATTGGTCTCTGCCCTAGTATCTTCTCGATCTGCCTCCGACAGATTTTCGACGTGTCTCCTCTACTCAATCCTCTCTTGTTCCTTCCAACGACAATAGAACCATTTGTTGGTTACTTCTCTTTTATATTGTCTGAGTTTATTGACCCAAGGTTCATGTCTATTTGGGTTTCCAAAAAATCCTCTAAAACTATCGGCTCTCCTAGTAAACCAGAAGGCAACACAACACACAAAATGCGCTACACAGTCTCACCCGAGATAGCTTTAATGGGTGGTTGTAAGACTCAGGTGTTTACAGCCTAGGACTGAGTGTAAGATAAGCAAGCAAGATATTGAACCATTATTATGAGTTGTAAATACAACATATTGTTATTCACAACTATGCAGTAAATCCAACAACTTATTCCCTCGATATCGCAACAACAGCTAAACAAGCATTATAATAACTCATTCATTCAACATAATAATAACTGCTTCAGACAATAAGGATATGCAAGCATTCATCACATAACACAGATGTTACCGTGGTTCACCCCCTCCTGGGCTACGTCCACAAATATTTGGCACTCAGCTCTTTTATTATATTATCTCTGCATCTACAACGTCGCGCGCTTACAACTCTTCTCAGCTGGGTAAGACCTATGTGAGGCGGACTAGATCGCACCAGGATCCACAGCCTGCAATCTAACCCTCGAGATCTACCCTCCCTCGTCCTCTCTATCTCAACAGCTTATACAAAATAGGTCTTACAACAAAAACATTGCATATCTCATCCACTCATGCGTAGCTACAATAATCAAAACCGAACCCCTTATGATACCTAAGTATCTATATTTATACATTTTGGGCTCTTCAGTTGTTTACAATACCTTAACAAAACCCTAACCCTGTTGTCGTTAGGTCTTCCTCCCATGCGTGCGTGTTGTTCTTCCTTCCAGTTGTTGCTTTCTTTGCATGCGCATGTGTTGTGCTTCCTTCCAGTTGTCGCATCCCTTCTACACGCTTTATTTCCCAAATAACCCCCATGCTTTTCCACTTTGGCCTGCCTCCAACACCTCACCTTCTAGTTGGGTTTTCTCCCATATTGGGTTTCCTAGGTCACATCTCATGTTCATTTGTGTGGATGGTTTGTTCATTTGCTTGTTTTCTTTCATTTTGGTTTCAATTATTTCCATAATTTTGAGCACTACATTAGTAATAATAAATTTGAGATCTAAAGTAATAAAAAACATAATAAAATATTTCATAATATTATAAGATCTATTGTGGCAGACTATTCCAGTGGAATATCCTTGGCAATTTACAAATCACTTGACCTTGATAACATCGACACATATGAGCAATTTTAACCTCAAGATGTAACTACTCCTTAAGGGACATCACTTACTTAGGACATTAGTACATTAGAAACTCTTCTAGTAGTTGCTTCATCTAGACATATTGCAATCATAGCAAATGAGGTTATTAAGAGTTTGGACAACCACCGACATTTTGCAAGATCATCAACTAACATTTTATAAAATATATTCCATTATTAAAAATATTAATTTCTAAATTTATTTATAGATAATCTATGATGATATCATCCATAAATTTGTCGTTTATTTTGCGACCGTGTTTGAAATAAAATTCCAAAGTTATTTATAAATTGAAGCATTCATACAAGTTTGAAGGAAGTTTAACTTATTAAAATTTCAATCGATATAAATCTAGTAATTCAGATGAGAATTTTGTTCCTTGGAAAATACATCCCCGAGGAACCCCCAAGCACTTCACCTCATTCTAAGTAATGTACCCAGTGTAAAGCATGCTGCATAGACTATTGTAACTTATCTAGTAGGGACATCAAGTGGGGCCCACATACACAGAGGTAGTTAGTCAAGGGACTTTACCTTGAGACCTCCTACTTGTTATTCACAACTCTTAACCACTTGAACTAACCCGTTGAACTAATTCAAATGAAAAATTGTTTAAATTAGGAAGTCCAATAAATGAAATGTTTAAAGTTGTTACTAAACTCCCATACCCAACATCTAGTTCATTGGAAACATGCATATTGTTGTAATTAGTTGGTGATTGTTCAAGTCTAATGAATCATATTTATTTTATACATTACTTATTTATTAAGAACTTAGGGTCTAGGGTAGTAGTTCCAAAGGTGGTGATTTGTGAAGCCACGAGAAATGATCTTTCATAAGGAAGCATCATGTTCATTAAATAATAACATAGGTTAGGGACCATTGTGAGTAAAAAATGAAATTACACATAATGGTCCCTTCCTAAGGAAGCATCATGTTCATTAAATAATAACATAGGTTAGGGACTATTATCGCACAGTTTGTAGTTAGGATAATAGATGGATGAAAAGATGTCAAACTGGCGTAACTGAACCAATCCCACCCACTGTCACCTCGATGGGAAGGTTCTTTCTATTTAGGGAGGTAAGGCCCAGGGGAGACGTCCCCGGTGACCTGGGGTTTTGAGAAGGCAAAAGGTTTAGCAAGGCTAAGTGACAATAATCCCCCTCACAAGTCACCACCTGATCAGAAAGTCTGACTTATAGCCAATAAAGATAACCGAAAGTAATAACCAATAAGAGTACCTGCCCGAGACAAAGCAACAATAAAAATATATGTGCAAGCTTACTTGCTGGTTAGTACTTCATATAATCAATGACCTTTTTGATGATAAGCAATTGAGCAATAATATTTGATGAAGTAAATTAACAATTGTATAGTAGCAATGACTACAATATTACTTCTCAATAAATGCTTAAAGAAACTTGGCATTCGATGTAACAAAATCAACACTTCATCAATAATGCCTTAACCAACCATTCAATTGCTTTAAAAGTAAAACGAAATTTGCACAAAGGTGTTTATAGCACAATAAGATGACGACAACAATAGGGTTAGAAGATTAGTCTTAGGCTAGGGTTAGTAAAGTTAGGGTTTGTACAAAGTATTAGAAGTTGTTTTGAGATCAAAGTACTCAACACACTGGGCCTTATATCAATGCGTTCCTAGGGTATATGGAGTTAAAAGGAGGATGCAAAAGCTGAAGGATTAAGTGATAATGGTAAAACTAAGGACAAAAGAGTTAAACTTTGAGGTGTTGCTATGGCAAGGCCTCAAGGATGAAACCCTAGGGGAGAGAGGCTCACTTTGGTGTAGAAAACCTAGGCCTCAATGCTCTCTCCTCCTTCCTTAGCTTAATGGAAATGACTAGCTTGAATAATGGTTGATAAGAGCTAATACAAGAAGGTTTGTAAGCAACGTGTTGATAAAGCAAGGCTTTACTAGGCAAACCCTAGGGAAAATCGGCTCACCAAGGTCTAGAGACCTAGGCCTTGGTGCGTTTTCTCCTTCTTAGCTCAACAAATAAGGAAAAATGGCTAGCAAGAAGAAGATGGATGGAGTGTTGCTATGGCAAGGCTCTATCCTCTTCAACAAATCAAAAGGGTAGAAAGAAATAATAGAGTGTTGCTAAGGCCAGGCTCTATCTTACTTCAACAAATAAAATGGCTTAAAACCTTTGTAGGGACATGAGACAAGGACCTTCAATGTGTGCTTGTCACCTAGGGTTTGATTCAGCAAATCATAATAATAAATGCAATAAAACAACACTACAACCATTCAATCAAGAATTTTTGCAGAAATTCACTTACATTTAACCAAGAAATCACATAGCAAAACCCTAGTTGTAATACCTTCCACCAAGAGAAATGCCAAAATGCCAAGAAAATTCTTCCTTCAACAAATGCGCCTCACAATTTCAGCCAATAACTCCAAAAGTGGCACAAATTTTAGACCAAACTAATGAGTGAGTGAAAGATGATGATAAAATGAGAGTGAAAACCCTCAACATATAGTGTACCAATGACCTAAATTACATTTTAGGTCATTCAAAGGCTGACAAGGCCAAAATACCAAAATCATATTGTTTTACATCAAATGTTTAAAATCAAAACCCTAATCAAGCAATAGAGAGATGTCATCCCCTTCCTAGGGTGATGCTAGCCCCTTTTAGAGCAAATGCAACCTCCTTGAGTGAAACGTTAGCCCTCCTTAGGCTTCTCAATGCTGCCACACGTGCCAAAGCTGCCTCCCAAAACATCCATACTATTGGGTGACGTCCTGAGCATCCCAAGAGACGTCCTGGGCCTTCTAAGGCCAACGTTCCTGTGGAGAGGGATCAACCCCCCTAGGTACGGGTCTTCTCAGCTGCCTCTGGTGGATTCTTCTGCTCTTCCCTAGTACAAACGCTTTGCCCTGTCTTTGCCCCTTGTTGGGGTCTCAACATCCATCGGGTGGGCTCTTCAGCCCCATGGAGGTTCGAACTAATCATCTCCCCATGTGTACCTATCCAACATGGTACCTGTCCATCAGGCATGATCCTGCACATCAAAAACTATGCCCTCCCTGGGCTCATAAGTCACAGGGATCATAGCAATGTCAATCACATCTCATCATCAATATTATTAAACATGTGCATAAAACCCCTATTACCCCAGTTAAATGCTCAAAGACATTATACAAGTCTGCAATACAAGTTTGGGGAAAGTGGCAGGGCGTCCTATTGGGCTAGTGCCCACTAGAAAAGAAAGTTCTCGGAAAAGACTAAATCTAAGTCATGTAAGTGGGCGATGTGGATAAAGGATGTCCTGACAGTGGGTGTAGTGAAAGCAGGGGAATGCAGAGCTTTACCTGTGGGTGCCTTTGTAGAAGGCGAGTTGCACCTGTCCTGGATGCAATTGTTTCCAAGCCCACTCATGCCTTTATTATTTCTTCTTTATTCATTTTTTCTTTCAGGAGGCTAATCAGGGGACACTGCCCTGGCGTGGTGACCAATGGTGGCATCACTACCCACAAGTACTTTCACAAAAATGAGAAGGTTGGCTCGTGATGATACCCCCTTTCTCTTGGCCATGCAACAAAGAGTCACTACCCTGGCGTGGTAACCAACTGCTAGTAGTGTCATGCTGCTAGGTACCCATGGACATAATAAGTTGGCTCGTGATGAGACCCCATATCCTCTGACTAGGTCTTGTTTTATTATTTTTTATGGGTCCCTCTTGTTCTTTCTAAGAAGCCTTTTACTGCTTTCTCGGGGATCTCTGGGCGAAGCATTTCGAGGTTTGTTTTTTAGGCTTTTATCTTTTGCCAGCTTGCTTTTTCCTTCTGGGCCTTTAGCCCCTTCTTCCCACAAGGCAAGGTGCAACCCTTAAATGATTGGCCAACCCAATGCCCAGACAAGTTAAAAGGGGTAGATGAGCAGGAAGCAAGATGAAAAGGTGGTAATATGAAAGGAGCGGACGATGACTTTTCAGAAATCCCCCCAGTGGCTAACCAAAACCTATGGGTACAGGCTTACTAGGGCATCCTGTCATTCCCCCTAGACATGGTCAAGTGGACAAGTATAAGATCCAAGCATTTGTTAGAAACAAAAGGAATTAAATTCACATATTCAAAGGTTTTGAAGATCAGAGTGGCACATACCATGATGCCCAGACTCATTACCTCATGGAGCAAGAACCATCTCTGATACAGGACCAAGCTGAAGGTGATGGATGTTGTTGCTGCTGACAAAGTGGAGGCGTTGAACGAGAGAAAATATGGGCCCTCCAGGGCCATGCTCCAGTCGATCTGGCTCTCGGTACTCCATGTCTAGGACCTGTCGGCCTCGAGACATAATATCCTATTTATCCCTAAAAGTGGGGATAACATGGACTACTGTGAGTAAAAAATGAAATTATAGTGGTCCATTTAGTCTAGATGTAAGTAGAGCCCTAAAAGTCACGCTAATCAAATCCATGTGAGTGCATTTGGACCAATGATTCCCATATCTTGAATGTTTAGAAAAGTGAAATGAAGAATCTTAGGACACAAAGATTTGTGCCACCCAATGAATCGAACATCCAAGTTGGCTAATGAAGTCCATTAGGATTTGGTTAATTGAACTTTAGTAGTTTATATCACCAAATTCCACAACAAAATAGAGCAAACAATCTCCTTAATCAAACACTTGGATACATATGGAAACACTCTCAACTCATTGTCTGCAATTCTCACACATTGAAGAACATGGCTTGGCTTGTGGAGAGACAAAGAAGACAAAACTTCACAACCAATGTGGTGAACGATGTAACTATGGAGTATGTAATCATCTAGTTTTCTATGTATGTGAGTATGTTGGTTATTATATTCAAAGAAGAGAAGTACATTTTATAGTCAATTGTTATTAAAGAGATTATAACATCCATCCCATATCCATAATGTTTATGTCAACCTATGTTAGTCTAATATAAAATATTATATAAATTAAAAATATAATTATTATAAATAATGTGAGCTAAATAATACTCATTCATAAGTCCATATATACATAAAAACAATATTCTAAAAACTAAATCATATCGATTATTTGAAGATGGGGAATTTGAGGCAATTTTGTTTGGCATCATTGTTAACTATTTTTTATCATCCCACAATATTAACAATGAGCTACATGATATCAAGCATGCACACACATACACACACCCCAATGCAAATCCATCTTAAGTTGGGATCTTTTAAGTACCGAGAGATTTGCATCTTAATTGTTTTTTAATCTCCCTTGGTGCTTAATAGATTTGAGGTTAAGATGTAATGTTAAACATGAGATATTCCACTATCGATTATCATGTTATTATTTAATGTTGAACAACACACATATTCATCTTGTAATCAATTAACCATTATATTAGTAACAGGGTCATTGTCATTGTGGACACTCCCATTTACATAATGTATTCACACAACATGTCCCATAGGGAATTGACCAAACATAACAACCAATGTGGGATCATCCCAAAGAGAGTAGACCAAACCTAACAACCAATGTGGGATCGCACATAAAATGAGAGAATATTTTAAAGTTGTAGAAGTTATTTCAATATGTCGAACATGACATTCTCATTGTTTATTATCACAAACAACCATACAACATGTCCCACAAAGAGTGAACCAAACATCACAAACAATGTGGGATCATCCCATATAGAGTGAAGAAAACCTAACAATCAATCATAGAAACCTATTCCAAGATGTCAAACATGGCATATCTCAATGTTTATGATAACACAAACAACCACACATTTAACAACCTATGAAGGTGTTACCTTAGGGGAAAAAAATCCTTTTACGATTATATACAACAATGTAACCAAATATAAAACCATCAGAGTACATGCATAAAAATCTAGCAATAATACAATATAAGGAGCTACACCATGATCCCATAAAGCATATATGACTATTTAATTAAATCAAGATAACCAACAATGCATAATTAAAAACATGCAAACAAAATACATGCAAGATTTAGCTTTATGGAGTCCAAGTGCTAATCCAACAGTGCTCTAGAGCCCTAAGACCCACTCATCAATCAACATGGGAAAACCACACCCAAGGCTCGATTTTCCACCCAACCAATGCAAATGCCTTCACAAGTGTTTCCCATAGAGCAAGGCTCAAGCTCACTGACATGAGGAAGTTTAGGGTGCACAAAAACTCTCTATAATTAATACATAGTTCCCAAAGGGTTATCATAGACCAGACTCTTAGTTAATCAACCTTAGTGTAAGAGAGAGGCTCCTATACTACAACACTCCCAAAACATCACAAGGTATGATGTGCAAGGGTCTTAATACCACCCTTTCCCCTAGTAATCACAACCATGCTTTGCAATGGAGACCCTCTACAAGTATCTTACTACCACCCCTCACCCTTGGTGCATGCAGTCATACTCAACAATAGCATCCCAAGGGACCCAAAATAATAACACAAGCAGAAAGGAACAATCTGAGCATAAGTACCCTTGGTTGGTTAGGTACACTCCTAACCCCTTAGTTCACTCAAACCATGTTAGAGCAACCAATAATCTACACTACCAAGTGCAAAATTCAAATCACAAGTTCTAGCACAATGATGTAAAATCTGAGAACATTTCCTCATGAGACAACCAACTCCATCAATGTCAGACAACTTGTTTTGTAATCCTTCCCAAGTGTAACATCCTTTTCGAGATAATAGATTTGGCTCTTGTCCTTTCCCCTTCCCATGCAAGGGAGAAATTGAGCTTGAGGGTGAATTTACAAGCCTTCGAGAATGAGGTAAGAGTAAGTTATGAAATTTTTCCTTCTTCCTTTTTACTTGAGTTAACTTTGGAAGTCATTTTCTTAAGTTTTCCCTTCCTCGGGGATTCTTAATCTCAATGACATGATGGTCACCCTCATAGAATCATGATCCCTCCCCTTTAGTGCATTTCCTCATATTTTAGTTAGTGCTTCGGCCTGAAACAAACTATCCTTGCAAAATACCAATGTATATTCAATGCCATCATTATAATAAAGAACATCATAACATGAAGTACATCAATAGGCATTTTAGTGTAACAAGGGCATACAATGTCAACTACATCATCACATGGACTAAGCATGCTAAATCATTATACTTAGCCATTATCAAGAACATTTAATGCTAAATAAATCATCAACAAGGAAACATCAGTGCTCACCACAAGTAGGTAATCACATAGGTGTCTAGGTTTATCATGATCAATCACTAATAGAAGCTAACAACAAGGTGATGGTGAGTCTAGAACACCATCTCCCTAGTTAAAACCAAAAACATTGAACCAAACATTGGGGTGTTACAATTCTCCCCCTCTAACAAGGGCTATGACTCAGAGCCAAGTCATCATCAAACAAATGAGGGTAAATCTTCTTCATTTCTGATTCAAATTCCCAAGTGTAATCATCTTTTGAGTAGTGCCACCAATGGACCTTGAACCAATTTATTGCTCCATTCCACAAATGCCATTGCTTGTTGCTTAGTGATAAATTCTCTAATTTCCTTCATTTGTATAGCGTCAAAGTCTAACATATGACTAGGGTGAGGTACATATTTGTTAAGCAAAGAAACATGAAAACATCATGAATTTTCACGTGCAATGGTAAGGATAGTTTGTAATCCACAATACCCATCTATGCCAAGCTCTCAAAAATTCTATAATATCTTGGTGCTAGCTTCTTCCGTTTCCCCAAGTGCAAAGAACTCCTTTTGGGATTAACTCTAAGAAACACCTTTTCTCTAACCTTAAACTTTGTTCTAGTCTTCTTTTGTCTACATAGTTATTTTTTCAATCCTGAGCAATCATTAGACTTTGCTAAACTTGTTTCACTACATTTTCCATTTCTTCCAGTCTAGTAACCTACTCTTGAGTTAGTCGTACTTCCAGATTATCCCAACTAACATGAGAGTTGAACTTTCATCTGTGTAAGGCTTCAAAGGGACTTTTTTTGATAGAGTGATGGTATCCACTATTGTTGGAAAATTCCACTAAAGGTATGTAGTCTTCCTAGCTTCTTGGTTGATTCATCACATACATCTTGATCATGTCTTCTAGACGTCAATTGACTCTTTATGTCTAATCACATGTCTCTGGATGATGATCTATATCGAAACTTGGTTCTATGTGCAACTCATGGTTCATAAACTTTCTTGGAACTTGAAAGTAAACTTCAATTCACTATCTGTCATTGTTACTTTTGGTACACCATGCAATCTCACTACTTCTCAAATGAAGATGCAGGCTATATCACACATCGATGAGTAGTCTTTATTGGAATGAAGTGAGATGTTTTCATCAATCATTCGATTACTACCAATATTGAGTCATTACCTCTAGAGGTGCTTGGTAATCCTAAGATGAAATCCATAGATGTTTCTTCCCACTTCCAAGATGGTATATTTAAGGGATTCGACTTTTCAACTAGATTTTGGTGGTCCACTTTTATTTGTTGACATTCCAAACACCAGGCTACATATATGGTAGTATTTGATTTTAAACTAGGTCAGTAGTACAATTAATTCACACTTTGATATGTCCTTTGGTACCCTAGGTGTTCGACACAAGGAGCATCATATGCTTTGTCAAATACCAATCTTCTCAGGTCCTTGTGTTTCGGTACATAAACTCTATTCCTCCAAAGCAATACCCCATCTTTAACTAAATGATAATCATTATACTTATTGACTTCCTTTTCTATCCAATCCTTTGTAATGCTTCGCATACTTGGAAACCATTTATCCCCCTTGGACTGCATAATGATTGTTATAGTACATGCACAACATTCCATTTTTCAAGGGACATCCATGTCTATTTTTAGCCATTCCTAAATATAGGGGTTGCCTATTTTTAGCAGTGCTATTTATAGTAAGTCTAACATATGGCATTGACAACAACTAATGCACATTGGATATGGATAACTTAGCCCCTTGGGAAGTGCACATTTCCTTTTTTATTAAGGGAGTCGAGCTTATCATTTACCATCATTTACCACTTAGTGACTCATGGTATTGACCCATGGTATTGATTAGTTAAGAATTGACTAAATCTAATTAGTGCATGCACAAAGAAACCCAACATTATGAGCATTTCTCCCCAGAGAGTCTATATTTTGTACTCATGTCAAGCATTAATATACAAGTGAAATATGAATTGGTTCTTCAACAACATAATCTTTTCAAGTGTTACTTCATTATTTCTTCTCTCTTTTTCTTGCAATTTTACTAGTGTAGTTTTTTCTCGCAACTAAATCTTGGCTTGTGCTTAAAATCCTACATGGTATCAAAGCACTAAAGTGGATTGTGAGGAAAACTGACATTATATCGTATGTTTTTTTTAAAGATTGAACAGGCCAAAGAGAATGGAAAAACCATCTACATCAGTGATTCTTATCCTGTTCAATTACTTTGAATGTAAATCCGAGATCATACTTCTACTAAGGAGTAAGGGGCTTTACAGGGTCACTATGGGGACATAAGTTGAACCCAATTATGTCGTAGAAAAGGTAAAGTACTTCAATAGAATGGACGAGGCCTATGGGATTCTATGCTTGTCCATCTCTCCAGACTTGCTTTTTCGTGTTGAATCTTGTTCAACTCCCAACGAAGTATGGACTAACTTAGATGAATTATTTGGCAAGCAAGATGAACTGAGAGGACATCTATTGGAGAATGAGCTCATATCTTTGAGACCAAGCAACTTCGAGACCCTACATGACTACTTTTCCAAGTTCAATACTTTGCTTCAACAAGCTAAAGTTTGTGGCATTGATAGGAAAGAGGAGAAGCTTATCCTCTCAATTATTTCAAAGCCAGGGCCCGAGTATTATGTATTTATTTCTTTTTTCCACACTATAAGGCTTTCTATGGGAAAATATTGGAATATGCTCTCTATGGATGACTTCATATAATCTCTTATTCATGAGTAGAATAAGCTCATTCAGATGGGGGCTCTCAGGAGATCCAAGGCCTATGCTCTTGCAATGCAGGATGATAGCACGAAGAACGAGCATAAATCAAGGGATCTTGATCACATAGATGAAGAAAGCATTGAATCCTCTAAGGAGACACTGAACTCGAAGGGAGGAAAGTCTAAGAAGGAGAGAACAAAGTGCACCTACTGTAACAAATGGTTTCATCCCGAGACCACTCAGACTAGATCCAACTGAAAACCTATTTTATTGTTATTCAAGGTTCAAATGAATTTAAACCAATGCATTACTGAATGTTTGGGTATTAAAATATGATTCA
Organism: Picea engelmannii; assembly: GCA_009831015.1. NCBI lineage: Eukaryota > Viridiplantae > Streptophyta > Pinopsida > Pinales > Pinaceae > Picea > Picea engelmannii. The sequence goes on from ML776700.1 coordinate 564,699, forward strand.
AAGCAATGCAAGTGTTATGAATACTCCCAATCAAAGCATCTAACGATCAATTACTACTATATATTAAAGAAATTAAAGGAAAAATAAATCAATATTTGAAATTGCTAACCCTACTCCTAAGATAACAAGCTAATACCAACAATATTAATAACTGGAAATCAAAGACAACCAAGAAATAAGAAAACACATATAGCATGCAATACTAATACTATTTTATTCAATTAGTAAATAAAATATCATTTTCATTTTCAATCTCCATTCCTAAGTACTTCAATATCTCATTTTTTAGTTGAAATCACTATAACCATTGGTTTCAACAATCTTAGAATCTCCCCAAAGACTCCTAGTTGTAGAAATCTTGGTCCATGATACCACTTTGTAACAACCTATCAGGGTGTTACACACACACATAAATTTTATGTTTATTTTCTTTTAAGACTATATACAATAATGTAAGTAGATCTAACACCATTAGACCACATATATAAAGATCCAACAAGAATGCAATATAAAGAGGCATGCCATTATCTCGTAAAACATATACAAATGTACAATTAAATTAAGATAACCAACAATACACAATTACAAACATGTAAGTAAAATACTTGTAACCGTTCGCTCTCTAGAGTCCAAGTGCTAATCCAATAGTGCCCTAGAATCCCACGATCCAATCTTCAATCAACAAGAGGAAATCACCCCCAAGGGTTGATTTTCCACCCTACCAATGCAACCACCTTCACAGGTGTTGCCCTTGAGCATGGCTCAAACTAAATGAGGCAAGGAAGTTTAGTGTACACATAAACTCTCTACAAGTAATACATAATTCCCAAATGAATATCATAGATCGAACTCCCAACTAATCAACCTTAGGTGTGGTGTAAAGGCTCTTGGGCTACAACACTCCCAAAGCCTCGCAAGGTATGGTGTGGAGGGGTCTTACTATCACCCTCACCCGTGGTGATTGCAATGATTGCAACCACACTCAACAATGCTACCTCTTTGTAAGGATCTTATTACCACCCTCACCACTAGTGCACACAATGACACTCAATAGTAGCATCCCAAGGGGCCCAAAAGAATAATATAAGTACCTAGGCACAATTTGAGCATAAGTACCCCATATTGGTCAGGTACATTCCCAATGTCTTAGTCTACATAGTGCTTTACCAAGTACAAAATTCAAATACTGAGTTCTAGCAAAACAATGGTAAAATCTCAGGCCATTTTCTCATGAGTCAACCAACTCCATTGTGGACATAAAACTTGTTTTGTAATCCTTCCCATGTGTGACATCCTTTCCAAGATTTGGCTCTTGGCCTTTCCCCTTCCCATGCAAGGGAAATTTTTGGCTCAAGGGCGAATTTACAAGTGTAAACAACGAGGTAAAAGTAAATTAAAACTCTTTCCCTTTTGCCTTTTTACTCAAGTTAACTTTATATGTCATTTTCTCAAGTTTTCCCCTTCCCCAAGGCTTCCTAAGCTATGGGATATGATGGTCATACTCATAGAGCCATGAGGCATCCCCCTGTGTGCATTTCCCTTTCCTTCCATCAACGCCTGAACTTGAATTAGATTAGTCCTTCCAAAATACCAATGTATATACAACATCATCATCATAAATCAATAACATCATAACATGAAGTACATCAATATGCATGTTATTGTAACAAGTGTATACAATATCAATCACATCATCACAATGACTCATCATGCTAAATCATCATCAAAGATTACCAATGTTACATAGTCATTATTAAGAACATTTAATGCTAAATAAATCACCAACAAGGAAACATTAGTGCTCATCACAACTAGATAATCACATGGATGTCTAGGTCTATCATAATCAATCATCAATAGAAGCGAATACCAAGGGTACAGTGAGTCCATAATACAATTTCCTATCAGTCAAAACCAAAAACATCAAATCAAACATCGAAGTGCTACAACACAACACCTCCCCTAGAGAATGGATCACAATTACAACCAATTTGGGATCTTGCACACACAACCACACAACACATCACATCTAGGAGGGGGAGGCCATATTTATATTCCATTCAATCAACGATTGTGTTAGTAAGAAGGCCACTACCTCCATGCACACCTCCATTAACATATGGATCATGGTATGTTGAGACCTATATGTTGTCGTGGATCACACTTCACAACCAATGTGGAATAACACACAAGAAGAGAGGAGATTTGAAAAGTGTAGAAACTATTCTAAGACGTCAAATGCAATGCATTTAATTGTTTATGATCTTATTTATCACTCAATGTTTGTTCACATACATGCACCAACACCATGTCTCATAGAGGATGAGGAAGGCTATGAGGTATTCAAACATATTTAGTTTGAGTGAGTTAAAAAGGTAGACAAACTCAATCTTTCTTGTGAGTATATTTTTTTCAACAAAACAAAGTTCCTCCTTGATTTATTAATTTTTTTGAAATTTTGATATGAAATAGAACTATAACTTTCAACAAAATTCTTCCTTGATTTTAAAATGAATTTGGATGACAAAATAATTGAATTTGTCTACTTATTAAGTTAATTTTATTCCATTAATAACCAAACCAAGAGAAATTGTATGCACTCAAAATTTATTTGTATTTCAATTTTTTTTTTAAGTTCTAATCTAACTAGTAACATTTTTTAAAGTTCTAATCTAACTAGTAATAGATAGGTTTAGTTTAGATAAAGGTAAACCCTTTAGTTTTGAAAATCATGTAATGTTTTGAGAATGGTAGAAAACGAGTACCTCCGTTTGGTTTAATTTAAAAATCTCTGAATTGTGAAGGCATAACCGTTGATTATTAATCTAGAAGCGAATACCCAGTGGTGCCTAATTTCCACTGGCGAGAACGGGAAGGATAAATCGCAGGCAAGAAAAAATGCAGGCTCTCCGTGGGCGTTTGAGCATTGGTCAAGTTCGTTACTTATCCACCGCTGCCCCCGATTCTTCTTCCATCGCAAACTCCATATTAAAAACCCTAAATCTCCGATCTGGTATGCGCCCTTTTTCTCTTCTTTTTCTTTCAGAATCAGGGCATACTCCTTTTTTAACATTTTCATGGGCTTTAGTATCTCCGTTCCTCACAATTTTTCTGAGAATACCGAACAATAATTTATAGAAAACACGTCCCCTTATTGTGTGACTTCGATGTCTGCCTCCTTTATAAAAACGAGATTGCATCTTCACAACAAAACCCATTATCACAGAAATAATCAAGTCCTTGAATTTGGTACTGTAAATCGGGACATTTAGTAGATAACACTTATATTTTCCTGGCTTAAGTGAGGTGGATGGTTGATAATTATCCAAGTAGGATTCACTCCACTAGCGATTACGAGGCGAGCCTTAAACTGGGATCGATTTTGCTATAATTTAGCTGAAAGATTCTCCATGATAAAAAAATTGCTGTTGTACCTCACAAAATATTCATTTGTTGCTGCCCTTTCTTTCCCTGTAAAAAAATTCCTAGGGGTTTGGGAGGGGACGGGACCTTTAAAACTTTAGCGGGCCTTATTTTTAAAGCACATCTTTGCAGATCAAAGAGAAGCATTACAACTGGTCCAAAGAGTTTGGCACTGCAAGTGCTTCGCTTGCATGGGCAAAATGACCTTGAAGGAGGAGCCACTAAAACATAAGCAACGCTTATTCATCCCTCCTTAAAATTGAATCTTGGTGGGTGGCCACATATACCATTGCTTTCACCGCTGCACCATGATCCCATCGACAAATTAGGACCTTTCAGGTGAAAAGAAAAGCAGAAAAGAGGTTGTTCTAGTGAATGGGCCATTGGGCACCATAGGGGATGGTTGGGCATCTCCCATGGGTTTGGTGGATGTCTTGACATTCCCGATCAATGGGATGTCCCTAAGATGGTTCTTTGCCACAGGGGACGTCCCAGTGAAATCCTCGTGCCCTTCTTGATTGATTGGGATGGTGGAGGATAGGCATTCCCCTATCCCTGATCCACAGGGGACACATGGGATGCATCCTCGCGGTATGGTGTGCTAATTGTATTGACAATTGACACAAAGGAGGAAGAATGCGGCTACTTGTTTCATGCAAAGATCTAGGCCAGTGGACAATTTCTTCACACCATCTTTGATAATGGAATTCAACAAAATTTAGTCAAACTATGATATTGAATACGTTGATATGGGGTTGATACATGTCCGGATCTGGTTACGACGTATCCATATCTGAATACAGCCAGGCTACACTCAGGATTACTTGCTGGATATGTTTGGCACATATAATGAGTTGTACCCCAAAAACAACTCGCTAAAAACCATAGAAAACACAAAAAATTGAGTATGGATACACTTGAAGCAATGAGTTGCTTCTTTACCTTATGCAGTAAGTATGCGACTGAAAATATGGAACCTGACTATCTTTTTTTCCGCAGAAAAAAATTTGTAATTTCATTTATAAAAAACAAAATTACATTCAGCAGATGCTTTTCAGCATTTATTCCTTCTAGGAATCCATGTCAAAAAACCTTACTTTAAAATGGCTGTCCTCACCGAGATACAGTCCAGAAAAAGTTTTCAAAAAAGCATGTCTCTTCATTTTGTATCTCCTTAGTAGGAAGATACATCCAGGAAATATATCTCATTAGATCTCTCATCCAGTACATATTGAAAAAATCCTCCTATTACATAGCATGATTTACATTTATATTTCACATTAAAAACATCTGCTAAGCAAAGTCTCCAAATAAAACGGTGTAAAGATGAATCCCTGGGAAATCTCCAAGAGAAGGAAGGATGAATATATTCTGAACTTTGTCCCTCTTCTTCGTCCCAGATATGCCATTGCCCTTGTTCCAGATGAAGTCCAGTCTTGGACAATCCATCGGCCAGCACAATTCTTTCTCTGTACCAGTGTATTCAAAATCGGTTGACTTGGACTCGGACTTGGACTCAGCTGAGTTGACTGAGCCAACCCCAAACCGGTCCGACTTGGCTGTTTTATTGACTCAGCAGGCCGGTTTGGTACCGAACCAGCTGAGTCAAGGCTTGACTCAGCCGGTTCGGTACCAAACCGGTCAACTCGGCTGAGTAGGTACTGGACCCCACCAACATGCAAGATTAAATTTTTCATTAAAAGGGTTTGACCAAAAACGCTCACAATTAATGGTAATGCATTACCATTAATTGTTTTAGGATGTTTGAGCGTGGTTCCAACCTCATCGGACTTCATATGGAGAAAGTAGAATTTCATATCCCATTCAAAATCCAGCAGACTTAACAGTTTTCAGGATTTCAGGATTGGTAGGATTGCAAAATTTTCATTGGATTCTATCACGTATGAGGGAATGGGATTGGCATTTAATCAAGAGCACCAAGCTTTTTATGTACCTCGATGTTGGTGGTATTGATTGTTGAACTCCTCTGTCATGGCCTTAGCAAAAATGTACCCTTCACTCAAACCAAAATCATTGATTAGGCATGTTAAGCTTGTTGTACCATATTATAACTTATAAGGCTTAGATTAGGTGGTTTCATCAAAATTGGGTGGTGTTGATTGATGTCCCTAGAGGATCGAGGTAGAGGCAAAGGCTAGACAAGAGGTAAAGGGTGATACTAATGATGAGGATCCCAATATAGGTGATGTTGGAACATTGCTGGTCATTTATGTTTATCATTGCTCATTTATCCATAATGCTTTCTTTCAAAGTTTCAATAATTTTTTGGAATAATGGTTTGGAATCTTTAAAATATAATTTTTTCATTAAAATTTAAATATTTTATGTAATTTTTAGTAAACCGAGTCATTGAAATCAGATCGGTCCAAGTCAGTCTGAGTCCGAGTTGACCATCGACCGATTCCGAGTTTTAAAACATTGCTCTGTACACATGATGAAAGGAAATACAATTAAATACTGCTTGAAAATTTTTGATCTCTTAAAAAATGGGCCTCAATTTATAATTTCCAATAGAACTTCCCCCTCTCATCCACTTTATCACCACTCGTGAATATCCAAAGATTTGAATTTTACAAGCACTATAACCTGACTATCTATCATCTCAAGGATTGGAATACAATTCAAATACAAGACATTGACGATGTGGAGCATTAGTATTCATGAATACATTATTGATGATATGTATTTTGTAAGGAATCTGATATGTAGACTCTAGATAGTAGATTGATCACTGATGAGACACACAGTCTGTATGTAATGTTTACCAATGAAAATTCCCCCTTTTTGCCCTTATTTTTGAATTTACCTTTTGCTCAGAGAGTGTTTGACTCTTGCTTGGAGTATGGCGCATCAATGGGAGAGAGTCTTATGAGGGATTTTTGACTCATAGCCCCTTTTCCTCTATTTTGGCACTCAGGAGTTACATTGGACTAAAAGAGCGCACTACTTAAGTTGGTGCATAAAAATACTTGGTGTTGCATAAAAATATGTGGAGCAGGTGACTTGGAATGTATGGGCATGTGTCTATCCATGCTTGGGACATGTGTCTATCCATGCTTGGGACATGTGGGGTGCACTACATGAGCTAGTTACTGGGAAAAAGGTGCTTGGCATGAATTGTGATGTAACTATTTACCTTAGCACATGTGAGACGCTCTAGTTGGAGAAGATTCTCTTGGAAGGCACATGAGTGGGTTAAGATGGACCTAGTCTTAGGGTTTGGTGGAGAGCTCTCTTTTAGAGGCTTCCTGTATAGCTTCCCCCCTCTCTTATTCTATAAAAGGGCATGAGTAGCGCATTACTTCTTGGTAAACTTTCCTTGAGTAGCGTAGAGTGACAAGTAATCTGTTAGTTGTAACTTGTGATTGCTAGCGGTTTTGTTTAGCATTGTAAGCCTGGGAGAAGTTGTTTTGGTATGATATATTCTTCTTTTCTGCTGTAATAGAAAGAGATGTGATTGCTGGCACAGATTAGTGTGCAGATTGATTGTCCAGATATATCTTTTGTTTCCTGCTGATTTAGCATGCAGTTATGCTTTTCCAGATCTGATTGTTTTTACTGTGAAGTTGATTTATTATGCTGATTTAATAAACAGTTAGGCTGGTGCTGAGCTAAGTTAGCAATGACTTAGCATCCTAATCTGTTTTTTCAGATCTAATTCATATTCTGTGTAATGCTGGGCTAATTAAATTTATTGATCTGTTTTCAGACTTCCAATTTTTAGATCTAGTGTCTGGCTGCTGCAGGAACGATCTAACCTTTCGATATATGGTGTCCACACTCTTGAATCTTGTCTACAGTATTTTGATGTTTGTAGATCTGAAATTTTGATAGTTATTTCAGAAGGTTTTAGATTAAGCTGTAGGGCTGAAGTTCTATGAGTGCAGATCTGATGTCATGAGGTGAATTTTTAACATTGTATCAAAGCTGTGCTGCTGAGATTTTCATCTAGTATATGGAAAATTCAACTACCTGTGAGAAGGGGCTGAGAGAAGAGGATTTCAGTGGGTGTGATGCATAGAAAGCTTCAGTCATTGGAGTAGAGACATGCTTGTGAGGGGCACCAGGATCTGTGGGAGGTCAGTGGGTGTGAAGCGGTTGTGGTGAGTTTTTTTGTCCGAGAGGCATGATTTGAACCTGTGACAGGTCACTGATTTTGGCTCATCTATTTTGTTTAAAGTTGTGATTCAAGGAGTTGCAAGAATGGCTAACTTCAGGGTGCTTGATCTCAAAGAGTGCAACCGACTAGAAGGAGCTTCCAACTTCACCCCTGCGAAGAGCAGGTTGCATATGTTAAATGGATCTTTGGAGTATAGTTGAAGGAAGGTTACAGTTCCTACCAATCCCCAATAATTCACACTCAATATTGAAATAAAGTTGCTAAGGTGAAGAGGATCATCTTGGATTTTGTGAATGATCACTTGATTCCTCAAATCGTGGGAAAATGGACAAAGGAAATGCATGATGCATTGACTTCTCTATATCAGTGTCAATGTTTCTCGGAAGTTGCTCCCGAAGAATAAACTAAGCCATACTCGCATGGATGTGGTACATACATAGTGGCTAGTTACAAGATGAAAATCATCGAGCTTAGAGATCGACTCTTTGCGATTGATATGAAGATCGACGATGATGTGTTAGTTCCCATTGCACTAAATGGTTTCTCAACACCATGGGAAGCTTTTGTGCAGGGTGTCTATGCTTGAGAACACCTCTCGACTTTTGAGAACCTTTGGGATGCATTTGTCCAAGAAAAAACATGGTGTGACATAGTGGCAACCAGAATCAATGAAGTTCGAGACCTAGCTTTCATTAGGAGGGTGAAGAAAGGCTGAAAGAAAAGAAGACCCAAGAATGGCAAGGAAAAAGGGAGCTGTTCTTCCAACCATGGTAAGAAGGATTTTACCCATGTGACATGCTTCAAGATGTCAGAAGAAGGGACATGCAAGCCATTGTCCAGAGAAGAAGAAAGGGAAGGGGAAACAACAATAGATGCATTTTGCAGAGAGTGCATAAACTATAGTTGGAGTGGATGAGTTAGGATCTAGGCTGGAAACCTCCTTCTCTATGGTTTCTTGCCTATCTAACAACACCACTTCTGGTGTTGGTTGGTATGTGGACAATGGAGCATCTTGACACATTACCTTCACCAAGAAGATCCTTAGCAAGTTTCACGAGGAAGATGTAGGCATGCAAGTGGAGTTGGGAGTTGGTGCAACATATCTTGTGACTAGAATGAGCACCATCTCCTTTCGGATGCCTGTAGGTGATGTTCTCTAGTTGCACGATGTTCTATTTGTACATGGTTTAGCGAAGAACCTTCTTTCTGTTTTAGCGATCACATGTTTGAAGTGTATAGTTGAGTTCAATGACCAATAGTTCACTATTAGAGATTACAACCAAGAATATTGTCGAGATTTGGCCAAAGGAGTGTGAGAAGGGGTCTTTACAAGCTACTTGCTCATGAATTGAAGCATGAAGTTCTAGTGCATGGTAGTGGCAAGTTGAGTGATCCTTCTAGCTTTGAGGAGGGAAATGCAAAGTAGGTATGTCGAGATGCTGTGACAGAGGAGTATAACTTCATTCTCAAGAATGATGTCCGGGAAATAGTTCCAAGATTGATCAGGAAATCAGTGATTGATTCTAGATGGCTATACAAGATTAAACATGTGGTTGATGGGAGCATTGAAAAGTGTAAGTTGATGGGAGCATTGAAAAGTGCAAGGCTAGATTTGTTGCTAGAGTCTTCTCTTAGAAAGGAGTTGATTACGATAAAACTGATTCTTCAATGGCAAAGTATACTTCCGTCAAAACCATAATGTCTTAAACATTGTGCTTTGGTTGGCCTTTATATCAGATGGATGTAAAAAATGCTTTTCTAAATGGTGTGATTGAAGAAGTGTACATAAATCAGTCAAGAGGTTTTCAGGTGCATGGGTGAAATACCCATGTTCGTAGGTTGAAGGGCCTTTATGGGCTGAAGTAGGCACCACAGGTTTGCAACTCAAGAATTGATGAGCACCTGTTGAATTTGGGCTTCTCAAAGACTTGTGCAAATTCTAATATTTATTATTTGTATGATAAATCTGATCTACTTGTCTTGGTCTTGTATATAGATGACCTAATTCTTATAGGAAGTTCAAAGCAGCCTATTGTGTGGTGCAAGAAGAATTTGGCCAACAAATTTGACATGAAGGACATTGGTCTATTGCATTACTTTTAAGTTTTTAGGCCTAGAGGTTTGGTAGGGTGTAGAAGAAGTCTTCCTTGGGCAAGGGAAGTATACTTTGGAGATTCTGAAGAGATTTAGATGCCTAATTGCAAACCATTGGCTACACCTATGGTTCCAAATTTGAAGTTAACTTGTGATGAGGATTCTGATTTTTTGATCCTACTTTGTATAGGTATTGGTTTGGTCCCTAATGTACCTTGTGAATACTAGGTCGAATACTGCGAAAGCCCCTATATACTTATATATGCTATGTTGTTAATACCTTGAGTCAGTTTATGGTTGAACCTCACAAGGCTCATTGCAAAGTTGGCAAGCATGTGCTCAGACACTTGAAGGGTACAATCCATCATGGCATAGGGTATATAGGAGATGGTGAGTTACAACTCCATGAATTTGTTGATTTAGACAGGGTAGGAAATGCAAGCACACAAAAGAGTACTTCCAATTATTGTTTCGATTTAGGATCAAGTATGATTTCTTGGTTCAATAGGAAGCAAGTGGCAGTTGCATTCAATTCAGTAGAAGTGGAGTAGATGGTAGCATGTTCTGCTAGTTGTGAGGCCATTTGGCTTCATAAGTTGGTTGCAGAATTGATTGATCAGATATTGAAGCCCGCAGTGGCTTACTATGATAGTTGGAGTTGCATTAAGTTCTTCGAAAACTTGGTTTACCATGATTTCTCTAAGCACCTTGATATTCAATATAATCTGCTGAGGGATAGAGTACACAAGGGAGCAGTAGTTCTGGACTCCATTCCTATAGATTTGCAGGTAGCTGATATTTTGACAAAGCCCCTAGCAAAGGGAAAGTTTGAGATGCTAAGGGAGAAGCTTAGTGTGATGGAGGACATTTTCCTCGCAAAGAGGGAGTGTTAGTTCACTTGTTGCTCAGAGAGTGTTCGACTCTTGTTGTGAGTATGGTGTATTAGTAGAGAGAGTCTCAGGAGTGTTGGACACACCTACCAGAGAGGGGGGGGGTGAATGAGTGTGGGGATCTTTTTCCCAAAATTTCCCTCTTACACAAAACTCATTAGTTAGCATTCAACATTTACTCATTACTCATTGCTGTCATTAATAATCAGTTAGATGTGAATACATATCAGCAACATATATCAACAATATATCATCAACAAATCATCTCCACAAGGAACACAAGGAACACAAGATGTATGTATATTTTTTTCTTTTTATTATGGACTTCAATCCGAGGGTTTTTCAGCAACAACTGAATAGAGTAAAACTCTACAAGAGCACCAGCTCTATATGCAAGACTCAACTTACATTCTCAGCACCAACTGAGATGAGGCAACAATCCTCAACATATATCAATCTGTACCATAAACAAGAGCAT
>ML776700.1:587800-642811 GCA_009831015.1 Picea engelmannii
CCTAGCCCATCGGAGATACCATCCAGGTATTTCACCGTTCTTTTCAGGAGAGATTATTGTGGAGGGCGCAACTCAACCAAGGAGGGCGCAAGTCATTTTGGAGATTCAGAGATCTGCAGTAGACCGTGGTCCCGATTGCAGATCCATTCCGACCCAGTAGAGATCCAGCCAGGGCGCTTCCATTGAGCCATTCATCATCCGATTCCGACGGTGGAATCTTGCAGATCGTCCCATACAGCCATTTAGGGCGCAGTCATCCCGGACAGACGTTTGGCATTACATGCAGGGGTTTCCTATCAGATCTGGCCAAACCCTTCCGACCCATTTCATCATTGGACAAGATGATCATTTTGAGCTATATAGCAGCAGATTCCGATGGTGGAATCCTTTGGGGCGCATTCAGTGCCCAAGGAGGGGCGCAAACCCCCCAGGGGTCCAGATCTAGTGCCGTAGAGGTCCGATCCGAGTTCTGTCAGACATTATTTCCATTGCAGAGGCCAGGGCGCATTGATTGGAGCAGTTTCGAGTTCATTCTGACGGTGGATTCTTTAGATCGAGTTTTCCAGTTGGTAGCGGTTACCGCACTTCTCCGAGATCGCTCATTTTTGCCTGTTCATCCGTGCATGCAGCAGATCTGCTGTCTTCTTGCAGTCACGGGTATTTCTTTTGTTATTTGATTGTATTCCAGTACAGATCCATGAGATCTGACTGACGTCTAGTCTCTATATTTCAGTAGGCGATTTGTATTCCCATGCATGCACTATTATTATTCATGATATTGAGCAGTTGACATTCTATACTATTGCATGCGTCTTTTTATGATTGTTAAACCTTCATTATGCAACATGCACTTGTAATAAACAACATGCAACCATAATAACCAACATGCAAACACTATAACCGAAGAACACCTCAATCACCCAGCTAAAACGCATCCAAAAACCCCCAGTGTATCAGATCTGCACGCCAGAGCAGTAGAACAATAGCAAATATCTTGATCAACCGGATCAGGGATATTTCATACCTCATGCGGAGTTTTTTCCACCAACGTTGATGAGGGTGATCTATTTACCCGGTAACATGTAGTACCCACTGCCTCTGCCCATAATTCCTATCCTGAGCCAGCACCACTGAGCATGCTCCTTGCTTTTTCCATCAACGTCCTGTTCATCCTTTCTGCAACCCCATTCTGTTGAGGTGTGTATGGAGTAGTCTTCTACCTTGCTATACCATATTTCTTACATAATTCTTCAAATTCATTCCCACAGAATTCGCCACCATTATCTGTCCTCAACAACTTTATTTTCTTCTCTGTTTGATTTTCTACCAGAGCCTTAAACTCTTTAAAATTTATCAAATACCTCAGATTTCTTCTTAAGAAAATAAATCCATGCGTTCCTTGAGAAATCATCTCCGAATGAAACATAATATACATATTTACCTAGTGATGGAACAAGCACAGGTTCAAACACATCACCGTGTATTAACTCTAAGATCCCCTTTGCTCTTGTAGCACCAGATGGAAATCTTACTCGATTCTATTTACCATATATGCAATGTTCACATAAATCAAAATCCAGGGTGCAATTAGACATACCTTCAACCATACCTTTACCGTGTAGTGTTCGAAGGCCCTTTTCTCCAATATGCCCCAGTCTTTGATGCCACATCATGGTCTTCTTTCCAGGGCCAATATGGATCATATCTTCTTTATTTCTCTGCTTAGGGATAATAGAATTGCTACACCCATCAGTATAAGTTCTTCCCAATAACTTGTACAAAGTTCCACACTGAACTCCCCTCATCAACACCATTGCTCCTTGTACCATCTTGCAAGTGCCCTTTCCCAATAAAGTATCCACACCTCATCATCCATCTTACTTACAAATATTAGGCTCCTGGCTAGATCTGGGATGTGCAGAACCCTAGGGAGAGTTCTAATCCTTCCATCTTTTAGCAACAGATTAACCCTTCCACGCCCCATGATTTTGGTCGTCGAGTCATCTCCTAGGAAGACATCGCCACCATCATACTTTTCATATTCACTGAACCACTCATTGTAAGGAGTCATATGAAATGATGCACCCGTGTCGATCAACCATACATCACGATTTGCATGTGTACCTATAGATGCCAGGTAAACATCACCTCTTTTCGTGGAGGTTTTCACCTCTGTGGAAGAGGTATCGTCAGATCCCTTTGCTTTATCAACTTTCTTAGACCTGCAATCTTTCTTATAATGCCTAGCTTTACCACATTTCCAACATTTCCTCAAAGATTTTCCTGAGGATTTAGATCTACCTTTAGATTTAGATCTCCCCCCCCGAAGACTTATTTGTATTCCTATCTTGGGGACGACCTCTTATACATAAAGCATTTGTGCTATGACTATCCATGCTTTTCCGCCTCATATCTTCTTATAACAAGGATGAAACTACATCCTCATACTTCAATGTAGATTGAGTGGTACTACCATTTGCTACAACCAGATTATCACAGGAGTCTGGCAAAGAACATAACAAAGTAATACACTTATCTTCTTCTACAAGTGTAATATTAATAGATCCAAGTTAACTTCCTAGAGTATTGAAGGCATTTAGATGCTCTGTCACAGAATTTCCATCTTCCATCCTAAGATGATACAACTTCTTTCGAAGAAACAACTTGTTTACCAGGGACTTCGACTGATATAAATTCCCCAAATTTTCCCATAGTTCCTTGGCTTTAGGTTTTCTCGATACATTCAGTAACACTAAATCTGCCAGGCAGAGTCTAATCGTACTCCTTGCTCTTCTATCCAACTTCTCCCAATCTTCTTTCGACATACCAGTGGATTGAGTACTAGTAGTTTGTGTATCGGTAGGTTGTGTACCGATAGGCTGTGTACTAGTAGGCTGTGTTTCAGTAGGTTGTGTACCAGGATGCACAACGATCCATTGTTCTTTGTCTACAAGAAGGTCCTCCATAGTGAGCTTCCATAACTCAAAGTTTTGATCGTTGAACTTTTCAATCTCGATTCTAGAACTGCTTGCCATTCTCTTTCAACACACAAATCACCATTGCAAAGCTCCCACTGAACCCAAATTTATCACAGACCCAAGATAAACTTGATCTATCAAGACCAAGCCAAAACCTCAGCAACAAAGGCGTCCCCCTAAAGCCAAAAATGTGCTCTGATACCACATGTAAGTTTTAAACCTGTGAAGTAAAGCAATGCATACAGATTCTTAAGAAAAACATAAAGTAATCAATGGCTCATACACATAGTACACAGAGACTTACGCTGGAAACCCTTTTCCTTGGTGCTGCACATCTCAACTTTTCATTGTATTAAATTTACCATTCACAATACAATATATACAATATTATAGGTATTTCGCAACTACCAAAACCCTAATCCCTTAATTTGGGATTAATTTAGAAAACCGCCAAAAATAGTGAAAAATGTTAAAATAGCAAAAATGGCCTAAAAAAAAAATTTCAAGGCACTACCCTGAACGCTTCACATAGCCAGGGGGGGGGGAATCCTGGCCTCCCCTGAGACCTCCCCTTGGGCAAGCCTGGAACACACGTACACCACTACTAGGGAGGGATCATCAGACGCAGTCATCAAATCTGATGCACCCCCCCACACACATGCAAAGAATATAACACTAACCCATCAATATATATATATATATATTGTTGGGTAGGTGTTATATATATTTCCGTATCCTAGATGTATCACATCCAAGCCATTTTAAATTTGTTTTGTATCCATACAATACCCATATACGTATCCATGTAGCATAGAGGTCAGATTTTGCATTGTCAAGCACCTCTAGTTATGATTCATGAATGAAATTACACCTGAACCTATATTCACTTTATAGTTACAGTTGCTGAGGATAGAAACATGCAACAAACCCTGCAACCTATTGAATGAGCGGACTCTCACCTGAAAGATAACTTGGGGGGCAACAAAAAAGAAACAAGGTAATATTGGAGGGAAAATGGTACACAGCATAAGCAATTATGGATTGAAGCGGCATAACTTAATTAGGCTTTGATTAAATGTTCAGGGATAATTTCATTTTAGTGCTGGTATTTTAGTTAGATTGCAATACAAACAAAATCTTGACCATAGGGTCAAAAGGTCACTTGAGTGGGGCATCAACTTTTAACTACACAAATTTGTCGGAACTCATATGCAATATTCACCAGCCAGGATTTGGACCCCACATGTAATATTCGCTAGCAAGGATTCAAATTACACGTATTGTTCTCACTAGCAAGAATTCATCAGCTTATTGCAAGAGGGTGCTTCCCATCAGAATTTCCAAGCTTTGACTCGTATCGTTCTAGTTGCAGAAATTGATTGAAATCCAGGCTAATTGTGAAAAGAAAATTGCGAAAGTATTGTGCAAATGCAAATCTATGCTAACTATGCTAAACTCAAGAATGAGGGAAGAAACAAGATTTGCAGAGATCAAATTGCGCAGTTTAACTGAAGTCATTTTATGGTTTAATGAAAAACAAACCAACAACAGTGAATTAGATCTGTATTCAAGCAGCCTAAAACTAACTAATCAACTCTTGGTTCAAGCAAAGTTAGAACAAACATACAATCAAATTGATTAACTATTGAAGCAAAAAGTAGAAATATTTTTGACAGATTCTTGAAAGGTCAAGGCTAAAAGTGAAATGACCTTTCAATCACCGAGAGGCTGATTATTGAATAAAGAATCAAGATATTATGATTTGAATGTGAAATGAAAGCATGCAAGCATTAACAAATAAAATTTTAGCAAATTCTTGAACAATCAACAACCAAAAGAGATAGACCTTTCACTTAGCTAGAGATCGATTGCTGAAATAGAAGGTTTGTATGAACTAAAAATAGTAAAAGATTTTTTTTTAATCCAGTTTTGTGGAAAAACGTAAGGCTGAAAGAGATAGACCTTCAATCAATCAAAGATTAATTTCTGAATTTGAGAGTTTTTCAAGCATCAGTAAGGAAATTTCAAGTTAAATAATTGAAGAAAAACTACAAATTGTTGGCATCCGTGTATCAAGGCAAACATGATTAAAATCTCCTAGATAGTGATAGTCTAGGTGTAGCCTGGCTATTAATTATTCCTCCAATGTTCTTAATCTTGCTATATTAAGCTATACCAAAACATAACAAAACTGAATATTTTAACAACTAAAAATCCAAGTTAGTTAATACATAACATAAATAGAATCAATAACCTACACATGGTAAATTGACTAGTTTACGAAGATACAATATCCCTAAAAAAATCCTAGATTTATAACTAGATACAATTCGAAAACAAATAAGGAATATTTACACATTTAGAGTGAAATATAATTTGCCTAAATATTCAACAAGGTTTTTGTATCCCATAAACTTTTTTGTCCTTCTTGAATACAAAGTCCAACCTCGTATTTATTAGCTGATATACAAATTTAAGCAATCGTAAACAGAGTTTTTAAAAACATAAGCTTTAATAAAATCCCCTATCAAAAAATGAAGATCAAATCTAATTTTGTGGTCTCCATGTCATGTCCATAAGTTTTGTGAAACAAAAATATATATCCTTCCTCTTACAATAGAAACTTTTGATATCCTCCATATACAAGCATGATAAAAATGTATATAATATTTTATTTATTTATTTATTTTTTAAAATTGATTTTTTTTAAGCCCCTTGGGATGCGTTGTGCATGAATGGAGGGCCCTGTTGGCCACTTTCTATAGAGGCTGAAGGAGGGCAAAATTTGCATGCGTGCTCCCCCCTCCCTTCTTTTGAGGGCCCTCGTGGATAGTGGCTGTAGTAAGTTGTACACAGGGCATCCTAAAATGGATACCTTTGTGGGTGACTCTCTTTGCATGGTTGCCCATTGGGGCAGCTTAGTATGGATGCTCTCCATAGGTGGTGCTTATGTCCACCCCTATCATTGCCTGTAAGATAGCTTGAAATGGCTACCCTCGTGGGCAACTTTCTTTGCATAGCTGCCCATGGGGGCAACCTAGTATGGTCTCCCTTAGTAGGTACAGGGCATCCTAAAATGATGGCTACCCTCATGGGTGACTCTCTTTGCATAGCCGCCCACAAGGTAGCTTGAAATGGCTGCTATCGTGGGCAACTCTCTTTGTAGAGCCATCCACAAGGGCAACCTAGAATGATCACCCTTCATAGGTGGCACTTATGGGTGCCCCTATATCCGCCCATGGGAAGACTTGAAATAGTTTCATTTGGGGGCAACTTTCTCAAGTTGCCCACGAGGTAGATTGAAATAGCCACCATCGTCAACGATCTTCCTCTTATAGATGTCAATAGGATGGCCTAATTTGGTCATCCTTGTCGATGTCTCTCATTGAGGAGACATGGGGAGGCTGCAACACAAGCCCAAGGGGGTGTTGTTGAATATGGCACGCCCCTATTGGTGATATTAACACGAAAGTCCAGGGATTGTGCATGAGAGGAGTGTTAATTTTTTGAAACCCAGCAATCAAAATTTTTATGCCAATAATTTAACAACTCAGAATTTAATCTACTGATGATATAAATTCTGTAAACTATGCAGAAAATTTACAACTGAGTTTTACCCATTATAAATGCACGACTGAATCATAAACATCACACACATTTGAACACAGATATTTTTGGGTAATGCCCCTGAAAAAAACTCCGAAGGGAAAACCAGTGAATGAGAGGATTTTATTGGCTTCAGAGGAAGAAAATAATTACAACAACTAATTCATAAATTTCTTAAAGCCCAACAAACTCAACCTGTGCGGCCAAGCTTTTTTAGCCCTGCTTTTTCCGCACAGCTTTTTCAGCCCTGCTTTTTCGGCCTAGCTGCTTTTTTAGCATTGCAAAATCTTTCCTTTAGCTACAAATTCACCCTCTTCCTCAGCCAGATCGCCCTCTTCAACTCTCAGCTCAATGTGTGCCTCTCACTCTCCTTAGATCTGCTTTTATAATCTCTTAATTACCAAATTCCTAACCCTAAGATCTCAATGATCAAGATTAGATCTTGCCTTCTCAAGATCGACAGTTGTGACTTAATCTCTCGTTTAGATGACTTTAATCACTTACGTCACTCGACTTTATAAAAAGTCACTTTAGTCATTAAATAAAAGCCACATTAACTTTATAAACACAATTATAAAGTTAAAGATCTAGAGAGCGTCGCTTGGACACCTCTACATGCTAGGCACTTGCCAATGCGGAAGTACCTGTCCGAGCTACCCCAAAAACTAACACTCCCTCTTTGCGAGGAAGGTACTTATGGAACCTCCACCTTGATCTGTCTCCAACCCCATCACTCCATTTGCTGTTGTAGCTACTCCCTCTGAACCAGAAAGCTTCCTTGCCACCTACACTGGATCCTGTGCTGAAGACCTGTTCCTCCTCACCATTCCCTTAAGAGTCTCCTCGCACTCATGAGCATCCAACACTGTCATCTCATACTAGCTAAGACTCTTGACAGTACTGGAAGTAGCCTCACAACCACCTGTCACCGACACTGATCTTGAATCCAAGATCCCCTTAGACTTACACATAGGCTGTCTTGACAACCTGTATAACCTCCCCTGTCTGACACCAAGCACTGCTGCTGCGTCTAGGGTAGCTCCCTCTGGATATATGAACACATGTCCATGCTCGATCACAACTCCATATCACTCATCCTCCAAAATTGATACTGAGAGCAAGCTTAGCTTCAGCTCCAGAACAAACAACACCTCTGCCACCTCCAGAGATCCTCTTGACTCTAGTTGGAATCTCACACATCCAACCCCCTTCACTGCATGCATGGTACTAGTCCCACAATCCACATGACACTAGTTGGAATCTCACACATCCAACCCCCTTCACTGCATGCATGGTACTAGTCCCACAATCCACATGACAGTTTGAGTCTGTCTCTGAAACACTAAGAAACATCGACCTCATTCCCTTCATATGGCGAGATGAGCCATTGTCCACAATCCATCCTCCAACGTCCCCAAACTCTGCACTACCACTGCCTGAAAGACAAGGCACGAGAGAAAATTCCCTCTCGAACTTCTCAGCAAAATCATCGATCTCAGTTGATGCTGATGCTACTACCTGTGTCTCCTTCTTGCTCTTCTTCTTGTTTGGATACTGGCTTGCATAGTGGCCAGTCTTATGACATGCAAAGCATTTCACTTTGCTCATGTCCTTCTTTCCATCTTCCCTACCCTTCTTCGCATGAAAAGCAACATTCTCCTCATCTTCATCACCCTTAGCCTGACTGCCTTGAAGAGCCTCCTCCCGAGAGAAGTCATCCCACAACCTCTGCTAGTCAGGGAGATGTTCTCGTGCCACAACTTCCTTTACGAATGGAGCCCACTTCTCTGAGAACCCATTCAACACTATTCTCACAAGCTCGTCATCTTTGACTACCTCTCCAACAGTCGTTAACTCATCATGAACCTATGATATCTTGGTGAGATACGATGCCACTGTGTCAGTCTTGGACATCTTGGTGCTCTCGAGTTTCTCCCTCAGCACCATCTTCTTGTTTTGGTTTCCACTCTGATAAAGCTTTGTCAGAGCCTCCCACATCTCATAGGCATTTTTCTTTTCAGACACATGAGGTATGATATGGTCCTTCACGACATCTAACAACATCCTTTAGGATTTCATGTTTTTCTTATTGAAGGCGGCCAAAAGTGCTGTATCTGTGGGAACAACCCGGGTTTTCTCCACAATGTCCCATATTTCGTTTTCCTCCAACATCAACGCAATCCGCTCTTTCCATGGGCTAAAATTCGTAGCCCCATCCAACCTGTCCTCAAACCTCAATCCAGTAACCATCCTTGTCCAATTGACCAACAATACATTTCCCTTCCTTTTTCCGAGCAAAACCCCTGCAATCCTTACAATTCCTTGTGTCAAATTATTCAGTGCCACTTTTCAGAGTCCCAACTCTGATACCAGGTTAATTTCTTGAAACCCAGAAATCAGAAATTTTATGCCAATAATTTAACAACTCAAAATTTAATCCACTGCTGATATAAATTCTGTAAACTATGCAGAGAATTTACAGCTGAGTTTTAACCATTAAAAATGCACAATGGAATCATAAACAACACAGACATTTGAACACAGATATTTCTGGGCAATGCCCCTGAAAAAAAACCCCGAAGGGAAAACTAGTGAATGAGAGGATTTTATTGGCTTCAGAGGAAGAAAATAATTACAACAACTAATTCAAAAATTTCTTACAGCCCAACAAACTCAGCCTGTACGACCCTACTTTTCCTCACAGCGTTTTCGGCCTTGCCTTTTGCGCACAACTTTTTCCAGCCCTGCTTTTTCAGCCTTGCTTTTTCGGCCTTGCAAAATCTTTCCTCCAACTGCAAATTCGCTCTCTTCCTCAGCCAAATCGCCCTCTTCAGCGCTCAACTCATTGTGTGCCTCTCACTCTCCAGATATGCTTTTATAATCTCTTAATGACCAAATCCCTAACTCTAAGATCTCAACGGTCAAGATTAGATCTTGCCTTCTCAAGATTGACGGTTGTGACTTAAATCCCTTAAGTCACTCAACTTTATAAAAGTCACTGTAGTCATTAAATAAAAGCCACATTAACTTTATAAATGCAATTATAAAGTTAAAGATCTAGAGAGCGTCCCTCGAACACCTTCGCATGCTAGGCACTGCCAATGCAGAAGTACCTGTCCGAGCTACCCCAAAAACTAACAAGGAGGAGGAGCACTCAAGCACTAATAGATTGTTGTTGTTGCTAAGGGTATTCTTGACCCTAAAGATAGATTGTATGATTTTTGAGATTTCCCCAAGCAGGATCCAGGACCAACTACACTCATAGCCAAGATTGACAATTGTAGTAGAATTTTCTATGAGAGACCCGAATATCTGAATTTCTGAAGTATGAAATTGATGGTGAAGTTTAATATGGTTAATGGATTACCTAGGGTAGTACCTATTGATGGTGCATGTAATGGTGTGTGCTTGGAAAGCATCACCAAGCTGCATTTGAGACTACAAAGTTTTGGAGAGCAAAGACTCAACTAAAACTTATCCACAACAACCTTCATACAGTGAGCCAACCATCATTAGATAGTGCAAGGGATGTTGTGACCATCATTGATGATTTTTCTAGATATACTTGGGGTATTTTTCTTGAAGAACAAGGATCATGTTTTTGAAAATTTCAAGGAATTTAAGGTATTCATTGAAAAGCAATGTGATCGAGATGTGGAATTTCTAAGATCAGACAATGGGGTGGAATATGTGAGCAAGGCATTTGAGAGTTACTTGTCACAGATTGGTATCTCTTAGCAAAGATCTATACCATACACACGTCAGAAGAATGGTGTTGCTAAAAGGAAGAATTGGACCTTGTTCGAAATGGCACGATGTTTATTTCAGGCCAAAGATATGTTGACTAGTTTTTGGGTAGAGGTTGTCTACTACTCAAATTATTTTCTAAACATGATTTTGACCAAAGCTAAATGGGATATGACCCCTCTTGAGAAATGTAGTGGAAGGAAACCTTCGGTTGGACATCTCAAAAAGTTTGCATGTATAGCTCGGGATCACATTCCCAATGATAAGATAAAGACATTGGATGCAAAGAGTCATGCTTGTATTATGGTTGGTTACTCTGATCCAATCAAGCCGATAGTTATTTGTAGGAGGGATGTTGTCTTTAATGAGCAAGCTTCAGGTGTTGCTCTATTGAATTCCTCTTCAGGATTGTTAAGCAATGTTCCATTTGAAATTTCGAAGAATTTTGGATTGACTAACTACTACATAACATTGACTAGTGTGTCTACCAACTTGTTGATTGGACAATTGAATCACCTAATGGATCCAACTTGTAGTTGACCTTTTATAAAAAAGTCAATGACAAGCATTGTATCACCTGATCATTTGACTATGAAATCTCATGGTGAATTTGATGCAAGAGCTGCTTATAAAAGGGACATTTGTCTTCCTGGTGGGTGACTAAGACAATTGAAGCTGCTGGTGTTGATGCAGGAACTATAAATGAACCAAGGAAGACTAGGGGATGGAAGCAACGTGGTAGTGTTGCTTTAGTGGCACATGTGCTAGAGGCATGCGATCCTAATACATATGCAGATGCACATGGTTGACACGAATGAGAGTATTACAACAAAATCTATCATTCACAAAGTGTAAAGTGCCAATCACTAAGTGTGTTAGTTTTGTGCAACTCAAGAAGGCTACCCATTGTCACCTCACTAGCTCTTGCACTTACTTTAGGTTGGCTTTTCTCCAACACAAGGGTGGTATCCCTAAGTAGGATTGCAAAGGCTATGGAGTGGAGGCTCTAGGTGATGCTTGAAGAGTAAGCCTTGACAAAATAAGTGGTTGTAGTATAGGTAAAAGAATGAGTGGCGTGAGAACAAAAAGATGATGGAAAACCCCAAGACCAGTGCCAATCCAATCATGGGCTGAATGGAGTCAAAGAGGTATGAATCCAAGAGGGCAAATGCTTGAATATGTAAGGTAAATAAGGGATGTTCTGTTTGCCACAAACAAACCTTGGCTTGTTGAAAACTATGGCATAAAATTAACCTTGGAGAGCTAGGTGTGCCACTCAAACATGGTTATGAAGGTCATATCATATTACCTCTAGCAACAACTCAATTTTGATAGATGCAAGATGAACATAACATCAATAAATGTAAGAGGGATTATACCCTCACATTACACTATCCAAATGACACATAATTCAATACAAGGCCTTCATAACATGCTACAAGGGTCTCGTACAATGAAGAAACAACATATGAAAATTATTGTTCACATAAAAAGCTTGACATAAGATAGATGCAATACCTCTAATCTTCCATTAAGCTTTCCAATATGATTGTAAAACTTGAGTGGGCCTAATGGTTAAGAGCATGTGTTTCCTTTTAGGAGGTCATAGGTTTGAATCTGGAGGGGGTAGGGTATGTACACCTCTATAGAATTAAGCAGTCAAATCGTTGCGTAGAGGGGGTCCCTTGCCCCACAAACAAGGGGGTCTCATACATGAATTTGGTGTCTGGCTAGGACATGATCTTAAAATTAAATTATTATTATTATTACAATGTAGCCCAAGGGGAGAGCTCCTCAATCCCCAAATTCCCAACAACTACAAATGGAGAGTGATGCAGGAGCATCTACACGTCATCAAGCGAGCCCGCGCGCACGGAGAAAGGACCTACAGCTGGACAGTGCCAGCGCGCACATTTTTGAAATGCTTTGGGGATTGTTGCGCCGTCGTTTGGATGAGGCATTCAAAGCCAAGCGCAGTTGTATTGTATTAGTAGATAGGAAGGCATTTATGTGAATTAATGTTGTTAGATAGAAATTAACTGTAGATTAGACAGTTTTAGCTTTCGAGAGGGAAAACGGAGTATAGACACCCTCCCGTGTATCATTGTAAAATAATTCAGATTCTTATTCATTCATACAGGAGCAAGAGAGAGCAGAGCCAAGAGAGAGCTTGTGAAGAACTCCATGTACAGTCATTGAATTAATAGGAAGAGCCTGATTCAATTGCCATGGATGTGTTTGATACTTTTGTGTTGCTGATGTTATGCTTTTGTTTACTTGCTTCATTTTATGCGTATCTTTTGTATGCTGCATATGTGATTGCTTATCAGGTTAGGAACGTGAGAGAATGAGTTCCAATTGTTCCCCTGCTTGAGCCGTGAGATTCCTGCATCGAGTGCAGTCGAATACCTCCGCATAGAGTGCGTCGAGGCGGCTAAGTAGCGGAACTCTTGGTTTCTCTTTTCCCGGAGTGGGACTGAGTTATTCGAGCCGTGCAGGTGAGTGCAGGTCGAGGTTGAGTCTCAGTTGCAGCCTGAGAAGGCGAGGGTTGAGACCCTGTCGGAAGCGTGAAGCGCACAGAGCCCAGGAGAACTTCAACACTTGGAAAGTGGTTGGAGGATGAAGGGTGGACAGAGTGCATGAAGGTTCTCCGAAGGAAGCAGAGGATGAAGCTCAAAGGGGATAGCCCTTTGGTTCTTTGAGAAATTGATTCAGCCGAGGCCGCGCAGGAAAGGTGGTGGAGCAGAGGATTCCTCGTAAGAGGAAGAGAATCGACGACTGGAAATAGTCGGGCAGTTCTACGAGATTCCGTGGATCGCTAGATCTGGAAGGAGCTGCTAGAAGTTAAATCCGCAGGTGCACGGAGGAACCATTTCCATCGCGTATCGGCAAATCGGGGTTTGCGGGCAAGAAGTCCCATGCACTTTGGAATCGCGAAGGGCGATTTCCCGATTTGATCGAGACCGTTGATCCTAGCGTGGACAGGTGGCACGGATCCGGAGTATCGGACTTTCGGCATTCGGAGTTTCCAAAGGCAAGAGTTTGGAGTCGTGGATCCGCGAGTCGCGAAGTCCCGACGTGACGTGGCAGTGTGGGACCCGGACGTCAGTGG
The DNA here is from genome assembly GCA_009831015.1 of Picea engelmannii. Classification (NCBI taxonomy): domain Eukaryota; kingdom Viridiplantae; phylum Streptophyta; class Pinopsida; order Pinales; family Pinaceae; genus Picea; species Picea engelmannii. The sequence continues at coordinate 601,244 of ML776700.1, forward strand.
GGAATGCGTGGAGGCGTATCGGCACATCGGTGTTCGGGGATTCGAAAGGTAAGTATCACTCTGCCTCACACCCGCCGATTTCCCGATAGGAAAATCCCCGAGAGCAAGGGTGTTGACCGTTGACATCGCGGATCGGGATTCGAAGGTTTCATGTTGCACGGAAGGTGCGCATAAGGTTCGCGAGTCCGCGAAACCCGACTTCCCGAGTTCCGGAAGGGAAGATTCCCGAGAAGACTGTGGGTGATAGAACTCCCGGTAGGAGTTGGAGAGCATCGACTCTTCGGGCCGTGGAGTAAGAAGGTCCTGGTAGAGCGACCCACTGCTGAGAGTGCGGTTGCCGTCAGAGAGCAAACTCCTCTTTATAGAGGGAGTTTCTTCTCTCTTACAATAAACATTATGTGCTAACTAACTTCATGACAAGTCAAACAAATAATATAATAATGGAGTACTTAGTTCCACCCTCAATCAATGGTCCAAGGTCCTTTCTAGAAAGGCTCACTAAGTGTTCCCTCCAATATGCACGAGTGATAAAATAATAAAGTACTTCTCCTAGGAGAATGCTCCATAATCAACATCCCAAATATAACAAAGTGGTCCACAGGATGCATGCATGCAAATAATGTTATTCCAGTAACCTCTTCTATGAGACCAGTCAAACAAATGATAAAATATTGAAGTGGTTACAACCTCAGACATGCAAGGCTCCATGAAATAATAAAATATCCTCGTCCATATGTGCACCCTCCAAGAAGTATGAGTGAGAAAATAATAAAATAATATCCCTAGGAGAATGCTCCATAACCTCCTCCAAAAATAGTAATGTGGTCCATAAGATGCATGAACATGTGTGCAATAAATATCCTCCATGAAGCATGTGTGGGTCTCATGAGTGGCACATCCCATCATCACACGTGAACAAGGTGTGCAAGAACCAAGTCAACAAGGAACTCCTTCCCACATGTGGAACTAAAGTAGGTTGCTCCAACTAACTCCATAGAAAAGTTTGTAGAGTGCCAAATAGGTGGAGCACTTCACATACATGATAGGCCAAAGGTCTCGAGACCTTCAACAAGTTCCCAAAAATAGAAAAGTGCTACTGCAATGTGCAATCATCTCATCCTATTAAGTTTGATTGAATCAACTCCAAATAATAATGAAATATGCTCCAAGGTGGTTACAACTCGAAACCTACCTCGGTGGGTTAGCTTGAGTGGTTGAGTGCCATGAAGTACAAGTAGGAGGTCACGAGGTCAAGTCCTCGAGCTGGTTGCCTTCGTGGATATTATGGGCCTTGATCAATGTCACTATTAGGTTAGGTTGCTAAAACTGCATATGGTCGGTTTACCCGGGTACCTTCCTTGGAAAGAGGGGAAGTGCTTGGTGGGGTTCCCTGGGATGTGCATTCCATCGTGTAAAAAGAAACAAATAGAAAACAAAACTCGAAACCTATGCAAGTGGGCAAGATAAGAACATAATGAATTCTCTCCAATGTGCAACCACCTCAACCTTGTTAATTTTGACAAAATCAACTCCACAATAAAATACTTCAAGGTGGTTACAACTCATCGATTAATGTGCAAATGGATAGATCTATTGAAGATAAATCTTATCCACTCACAAACAATATTATCCAAACGAAGAGTGCCTTAGAGAAGTGTGCCATCTTCTCCCAAAATAGTAATATAATAGATGCATGCCTTGGAATATGTGCCAAAGAAGGGAGCGCTCCATCAAGAACCCTAAGCCTCCTCCAAATAAACCGCTTCAAATGTGAAAGGATGCCAAATGAAGTAGGGCACTTCAACAATAGAGTCAAGTGGTCACCAGAAGAATTAAATCATCCTCAACATGTGTGCACACCAACAAATGCTCTATTATAACCATAGTCTAACTCCAAAGAATCACTAGATGATTAAATCACCATGAACACGTGTGCCAATGAGGGGTGCATTCCATCAAGTGTTGTACCATGTAAATAAAAGTTATACTTCTAGCAAAACCCCAGCATGATAGCAACAAAATATAACCTCTACCTAGGGTGCATCACTTTCAATGGACTAATGCCTCAAAAATACATCATACAACCAGGAAAAGGCTAGATCATCAAGGAAACATACAAAGTCACCCTCCCCCCACCCCTCAAACTCAAACTTAGGAAAAAGTACATCAACAAGGGTACTAATCATCATCAAACATATTACCCTAGGTGATGTCTAATATCTCAATGTTAGATCACCTAGGAAATTCACACCAAGGAAACGCCCATTACCCCACAATATCAACATCATAAGAGAAGGATACATAAGAAAGTGCTAACCCCATCCAATCATTAATTATTCCCCCATCACACATCCAAAAGATGAGGACCATGTAGAACACCTCCTCCTCGTAGTGACAAACCAAGATCATAATATCATCATACAAAGTTACTAAGATGCTCCAAAACAATGACACATGAAATAACAAGCATTCACGTGTCAAGATAGTGATCCAAAGGCATGAAAGTAGCCTCAACACCATGACCATCACCACCAAGAAGAGAAGTGAAGCTCCTCAACCAAAGATCTCCAATGCCAAGAAGAGAAGAAGCTCAATGAAGGTGTATCTCCCTCAAGTCCATCAAAAGCCCCAGGGAACCAACAAACTCCATCAAATGTGATGAAAATCACAATGTGGAACCTCATACAATATGAGGTGTAATAGAGAGAATGTTATGGCTGAAGATTACAGTTCCTTGATGACGAATAAAACTTGGGACTTAGTTCCCCAATTACAAGGAAAGAATGTTGTACCTGTAGGTTTTTGAGGAACTATGATGGCTGCCCAACAAGTCTGTCTTTGACCTGATGTTGGGCTCTAAGTTTAGTCTCCAAAACTGTCCTTTGCTGTTGTTTTAGGACAACAAACAATCGAGTACTCTTCTGCCTTTAAACTGATGGTTAAGTGTTCTTTGAGGTGCCCTTGCAAGTGTTTTCGTAACCGGTGGTTAGCACATGCAATATAACTCAAAACAAGTAACACTCCTCTAGATCTTTACAACTCTTAAATGCTGATCTAAACTCTAAGCATGCATGAAAATTGGACCCAAGTATTTTTGGTCAACAGGACCCTGGATAAAACCCCCCGGGGAAAACTAGTTTAGAATGAAAGTATATATAAGTGATGTCTAAAGCATGAGATACAACAAGTAAGCAAATACAATGGAACCTGATACAATAACAACTCCTATTGAGATGCTTTGGAGTTCCAAGAAGAGATATGCGCCCAAGCTAAGTGCGCCCTCTTCCTTTGTTGCCTATCTCACTGAAACAATACGCCCTTGATCCTATGAGCTATGATGAAGAATCCCTTGCGCACAAAGAAGCTCTTGTGTGCTACATCTCCACCGAAATTGACGAATCTGCGATCGTCCAGCTATAGCTAGTGCCTGCTAAGTATGTGCCCTCCTCCTATGATGTGCCCTCCTCCAAGCAAGAACAAACACCACAAATAAATGAGGGTCTAAGCCTCCATGAGCCCTCCATGGAAGGAGGCGCCCAAGCTTCCCACATCCATAGGCTCCATCCTCATCCTCTTGCTCCTCTCCCAACTCTCTTGGTGAACAAACAAAGGAATAAGCCTCTCTTGGCCCCTTGCGCCCCTCTTGAACCTCCATAAGGAAACCTAAAAGATGAATGGCTAGGATCACTCCAAGCCATCTCTAATCAAAGGTTGAGATCTCTCCAAAAGAATCTCACCTCAAAACCCACTTTGAGTTAAGTTCCCTAAGTTCACTTTATGTCCCTTCATTCACCCACTTAGTGAATAAATAGTCACTTTAGGCTAAAAGTGACAAATTTCACTTTTGACTTAAATCTCCTAAGTCAAAGTGAAATTAGACATAAAGTACAAGGCACAATGGTACAAATATCTCCCTCTTGTGGTTAGAGGCCCAAAACCACAAGGGGACCACTTTCCAAGGTACCCAAATCTCAACACTCCCTCATACCGAGGAAAGTGTCGTTCATCCCTCCAATCTCATCCCTGCAGTGGAAATGGTTTTCTGCTGGCAAATACTCAGTGAGTATGGCTGTAACTTGATCAACAAAAGTTGTCTCTGACACAGATCTGCTCGACCTGCGTGATCTCTAGATGGAAGTGCATCTCCACCTATCCAAGATCACCTAGATCGTGGCATCACACCAAAGATCTCAACCTTGGTATCTCACCAAGGATTTCTACATCCTGGCATCTCACCAAAGGTCCCTACTCTTGGCATCTCGCCAAGAGTCACATCTCTTAGCATCTCACCAAGAGTCTCCCTCTTATCATTTCACCAAGAGTCTCATCTCTTGGCATCTCACCAAGAGTATTTGGATCTTGGCATCTCACCAAGATCCTCAACTTGGTCTCTCACCAAGTGATTTCCACCTGAAGTGGAACATGAACCTGACAGCTCGTCTCCATAGCCAAGTGAGGCTCAAGCCTCTGTGGCACCCTGCTCCCATTCATCAATCTCTGATGCTCCGAAGCCTCTGCACCAATTCTCTGTCTGCTCGACAACTCTGAAACTGACGCTGTCTCGGGTGGACCAGTCACCCATGAAGATGGTGTCCTCGAAAGCTGAGTCTGAGCTCCCTCTGAATCAATACTCTGAGTCAGTGGGACCTCCTCAATTCTATCTGCCCATCGACCGCCAGATGGTGTATCAATTGACAAGCAATAACTGGCAAAAGCGCACTCCCTCGCAAACTGAGTAGCGAACTCCTCCTCCTCTGTTGTCGCTACCATACCATCCTGCTGCTTCTTCTTCTTCTTAGGACACTGTCCAACATAGTACCCCATCTCTCCACAAACAAAGCATCTCACTGTGCTCATGTCTCTCTCTTGCTCACCGCCACTTTGCTGTGGTTTGGCCCCTCCCTTGGGACTCTATCTAGCACCCTTGCCGGTCTTCTTTTTTCCCTTTGTCCAAACAACAAGATCCTCATCACCCTTTGATATACGCTACTGTCCTGAAGATCCCGAGCCGCATCTCAACTCCTCCTATACGAAGTCGTCCCAAAGTCTCTCCCATTTGGGCATGACCTCCCTAGCCACAATGCCTTACACAAATGAACCCCAAGGTTTGGAAAAGTTGTTCAAGGTTGTCCTCACCAAGAAGTCAGGATTTACAATCTCCTCGACTGCGGCTAACTCATCTAGAATTTGTGTAAATCTCCCAAGATATGATGTCATCGACTCTGAATTGAGCATCTGAATGCTCTTGAGCTTGTCTTGCAGAACCATCTTCCGGTTTTGATTGGGACTCTGGTAAAGATTGCACAATGAGGCCCATATCTCAAAGGAATAGTCTTTTTCAGTCAAATGGGGTATGACGTGGTCTCTAACCGCATCACAAATAGTCCTCTTAGCCTTGGTGTTCCTCTTCCTGAACTCTACTACCAGCAAGGGAGCAGTGACAGGAGGAAGAACCACTGGAGCTTGAACTATATCCCATAGTTCAAGATCCTTCAAGACAAATATGATCCTGGTCTTCCAAGGGGACCAGTTGCTAGCTCTGTCTAGCCTATTCTCTGCCCTCACCTGAGACACTGACATGGCTGTCCACCGAAACTCACACTGATGCTAAAACTGCACAAGAGTACAACCTCACTCCTATCAACACAGGTGTGAAAAGAGGCTGTCCAAATACAACCTCACTCTTGGCAATGCAGGTGTGAAAAGAGGTTGTCCAACTACAACCTCACTCCTGGCAGTGCAGGTGTGACAAGAGACTGTCCAAGCTGTCCAAAATAGTCCTACAAAACTGCCCACTGTATGCTCTACAAATCAACCAAACTTAGCCACCAAGGCTCTGATATCATGTAGGTTTTTGAGGAACTATGAGGACTGCCCAATAGGTCCGTCTTTGACCTGATGTTGGGCTCCAAGTTTAGTCTCCAAAACTGTCCTTTGCTGCTGTTTTAGGACAAAAAATAGTGAAGTACTTTTTTGCCTTCAAACTGATGGTTAAGTGTTCTTTGAGGTGCCCTAGCAAGTGTTTTTGTAACTGATGGTTAGCACATGCAATATAACTCAAAACAAGTAACACTCCTCTAGATATTTACAACTCTTAAATGTTGATCTAAACTCTAAGCATGCATGAAAATTGGACACAAGTATTTTTGGCCAACAAGACCCTCGATAAACCCCCCCCGGGGAAAACCAATTTAGAATGAAAGTATATATAAGTGATGTCTAAAGCATGAGATACAACAAGTAAGCAAATGCAATGGAACCTGATAAAATAGCAACTCCTCTCGAGATGCTTTGGAGTTCCAAGAAGAGATATGTGCCCAAGCTAAGTGCACCCTCTTCATTTGTTGCCTATCTCACTGAAACAATGCGCCCTTGATTCTTTGAGCTCTGATGAAGAATCCCTTGCACACAAATAAGCTCTTTTGTGCTACCTCTCCATTGAAACTGACGGATCTGCGATCATCCAACTATAGCTAGTGCCTGCTAAGTGTGTGCCCTCCTCCTATAGTGTTCCCTCCTCCAAGCAAGAACAACCACCACAAATAAATGAGGGTCTAATCCTCCATGAGCCCTCCATGGAAGGAGGCGCCCAAGCTTCCCTCATCCATAGACTCCATCCTCATCCTCTTGGTCCTCTCCCAACTCTCTTGGTGAACAAACAAAGGAATAGGCCTCTCTTGGCCCCTCGCGCCCCTCTTGAAACATAAAAGATGAATGGCTAGGATCAGTGCAAGCCATCTCCAATCAAAAGTTGAGATCTCTCCAAAAGAATCTCACCTCAAAACCCACTTTGGGTTAAGTTCTTGTTGCCGTCCTAATACACACTTGGGGTAACATGGAAGAAACCTTCAATCCACTTAGTGTGTCCTTGGGGGCAAGTCTTGAGTCAAGGTGCTGTCACCTGATCCTCAACTCCTCCATCTAGGCCAACTCCTAGCGAAGCCAAGGGGGGTAGTCCCTATAAAAAAGAAAACTGAGGCTTTTCTAAACTAAGAAAGAAAAATACTTTAGCCTATGAGTTTATTGCTGAAAATAAAATTCGATCATTCACCACTTAGCATTTATCATCATAAAGAACATTTGCTCATAAAACATTTATACATCGAAAGGATACAACATCTGCAATAATCAAGAGCATACAGGAGATTAGATAATATGCATAAGTAAAACTGCTCACATAAGAAAGATTGAAAGTATGTTTTAACCAGTGCCTGAAAAGTTGTCGTGGGCAGTGTAGATCGAAGATTTTATTAAGGTTAATTTTGTAATTTAATTAGTGAAGAGTGTTTGGCCCCCTTATGTATTATTCACCAATCTAAAACTTGCCTACTGGGTGTGCCGCAGATCCAACAAGGCGAGTTACCAGGTGATTTGACACACTCCACTCAGGGTAGGGGTCTTAGATGAATAGTACCACTCGGAGATTGTCCTAATTATACTAGCACGGTTCAATTACTTGATAAAAATGAAAAGATAGATCACACACCCTGCTTTGTAATTGAGGCACTTGCACAAACACTTGAAAGAAAGAAAGAAATGAATTGCAACACTTAAGTTTATATACCCTGCTTTGTATTTGAGAGAGAGATCAACAATATATTGCTTGAAAATGTTGTTGCAAAACTGATTGAAGAAAGAAAATTACTTGAAACTAAAATTGCATGAAAATCTGAGAATTGGTTTAACATGCATGTAGTTAGAGTGTTGTGGTGTGTTTGATATATTTGACTTGTGTATTTGATTGTTAGATCTTAAGCATGCACAATTCAAAAGAGGCGAAAGCAAACCACAACACAAATCCCTCTAAGGGGATGAAGAAACTGGGCACAAAGGGCCCGCTTTTATTACTTATTACAATGGAGAACTTAGAGTTCTCTTTGAGCTTTTAGCTCTTTTAGAAGAAAAGGGATCCTTATTAATGGATCGTTAAGAGGAATACAAGAATAAAAGATAAAAAGAGACACTTCGTTTTGACGAAGTCACAACCCCCCAGGGTTCCTGAAAGTCTTGAATTTCATTCAAAACGAGCGGAATTTCCTATTGGATCTGTATTTGCTGCAACAAAACAGCAAACAAATGAAGTTAGAAACGATAGGAAAGAGTTCTAAACAATTAAAATTTTTTTACCAAAATTTTATAAATTTTTTTAAGGCAAAAAGACAAATTTTTAGGGCTTTTTGAAGCTTTAAACAATCCTAAACTAGGCTCTTTTTAAAGACTTTTGTTTGCTGTTTTAGGACATCAAACATACAATCTCCAAACAGCTTGATAAACAACTTAAGCTAAGAAAAAAAATCTTGATCTAAAACTTAGATGAAAAGACCAAGTAAATTGCTTCAAACTTTGTCTAGATCTACCTTTAAGAAAAAGACAAATTTCAGCCTAGATCTAACAAACCATGCATGCAAACTTTAGATGTTTGAAAATAAAATATTGACTTATTCTAACTTGCATGCAATCGAAGAAAGGAGTAAGGAAGAGAGATTTTATCAATTTTATGGAGCTTTCGTCTGAGCCTGGAACTTTGGGCTATGGGGTTTTCTTGGTATGGAAAAGAGGGCACTTGATCTCAGAAACTTTGGATGATGACAATGGAAACCACCATCTGCCAATCCTCCGCCTTTAAGAACCTGTAATTAAAGCACTTCAATGCTGCACAAAACTGTTAAAGGCCTTCCCTACACACACAGCTCACAAAACATGTTAGATTTAACTGAAAATAAAACATGCATTTAAGAGTCTATGAAGTAAACAAAAGGCAATAAGATGAATCAATCCAGATTACTCTTACCCAATTATATGACATCATATCTATTAGGCTTTAACAATTAAGCATAAGATCAAAATATAAATCAATACATGTTACCTCATAAACTGTTTGCATTTAGGTCAAGACAACCACACATTTGAGTCCACACCAAGATTGCTCCAAAGACTTTTTATTCCAAATGCTTACAACAATGTTACAATACTTCTTTGCCCAAGGCTGAACTAGCTAATGGAGAGGTCGACCCTCTCTTAAATAGGAATGGGAGGTGACAATCCCAAAGTGTGCATGCGCTAGGGTTAGGGTTTAGGACTAGGGAATACGTGGGTGATGAAGGAGTTACATGGGAGTGAAGAGGAGATGCGTGGGAGATGTGTTAGGTAAAGGGGAGAGGAGGTGGAGTGAAAATGGAGTTAAGGAAGGTGAAGGGGAGTGGGAGTTAGAGTAAGGGGAGATGAGTGGGAGTGAGTGCGAGTGAGAGGGGGAGTTAAGGGATGCGTGGGTCCCTTAAGGGATGTGCTAGGGTTTTGGGAATGCGCCACTTAGGATGGGAGTCGAGTTCCTTCATTGGAAACTCCTCCCAACTCCATGTCATCTAATTAATTCGATCTCCCCTTAGTTAACTCACCTTAGGCCTTTAGTCAACTAGGAACATACAAAAAACATGTTTAAAACATGTTCCCCAGTTCTCCTAAAATTTAGGATGTTAATTAAATTACCTCTTTTCCGTAAATTTCGAGTAAAATTGATTTTTTAGTGATAATAATCTCTTTTTAGTCTCGAAAGATGGGAAATAGGAGTTTACATCATACTCCGGACTGTAAAACGACTGTAAATATGACATCTGACAATGTTTGATGCCATATTTTTTACATTTATTGACTCAGAATTAATAAATTCCATTTTTTGCGGGAATTTAATTAATTCACTAAAACTTAAAAAAAAACCTATCAAACCTAGCCGCAATTTTCAAATGACTCAGACACTATGTCCTAGTATGAACTCATATTCATTTAGACACTAGACATTGGATTTTCTATGCCAAAACCTGCTTGCCAACACATACTCCAGCTTTGGAGCTAAGTCATTTGAGTGAAAAAACTTAGAAATTATTCTTTCTTTTCACTGAGGCAAGCAGAAAAAATAATTAACAAGTAGAAAAAAACACTCCAAAGTATGTGCTCACTCCTGGTCTTGGGTGGCCAATAGCTTTTTACAATCTCTCATACTTAGGACATTTATTACAATTGTGGAAATGCGAAAAAAATGGTCTTTTATAAGACCTGTTGAACTCTGAAATCTGCAAATATGAGCACTGATTGCTCATTCTCTGGCGGCTCTTCAGAAAATCTAGCTTGTGCAAACTGGTGGATAACATAGGCTCCATATGGGGACGTGTGCTTGATCCTTTTATAGAAAGGGAGAGCATGCGAGAATCCAGAATCTGTCCCTACATCACAAACATCTCGCCAAAAACAACATCAACGACACATGTATATGAAGACCAAATGTAAATTGAAATTGCACAATTATTATACATGTAAATACAAAAAATGAAAATGAACTATTATACATAAAGTATAAAAGAAGGAAGTGAACATAAATGAAAATTAAAATGCGGAGGAAAGGGTTAGAGATACATTACAGAGGATGCCCCATGGCATCAACTAACATTATTGAAGAAGCAATTTGAAAAATTATTTGCTCACTGGTAGCTTTAACCTTTCCACTGTCTGACTGGCTGAAGTAGAAACTGCATGAATCAACCATGTCATGGATGAAACAAGACCTCAGATGTCTGAATAATCCCTGTCCGGGATGACTCTTTGAAGATCCTTTTCCAAGTTTTATCAACTTGGCCCTTTTCTTGGGATCAGAACACCCAAGAAACATATGCTTGTTTTTATTCAACCAAACTTTGAAGTTTGGTAAGCCTTGTAAAATTTTAATAAAGCTCTGCATTGGACTGTCATGGTGGAAGGCTAACCACTGCTTATAATGATCTGGAGTTGAAAGACTGAAGCTATCCTCCAATTTCCCCTTAGTTGTCATTAAGTCATCTGATGGTTGAGAAATTGGAGTTGGAACTGGAACTAGAATTGGAACTGGAATTATCAAGGAATCCGCTTTACTGTTTCTTTCAAGATCATCACAATTGTCGAAATTTTTCTCTGAAGAGATGGATTTCTCGGGAGGAGGGTGGGGATTTGATTTATCTGGATACTAAATCATTTCCAATTCAAAATCCTTTGTTTCCTCATGACCAGTTAATGACTCATCTATAGGCCCTTCCAGAATTTCTAAGTGAAACTCCTTTTCTTGTTCATTTTGAAACTCTAGCTCTATAGGGTCTGAATACTTGATACAAGCTTCTGCCTCTGCAAGGTGAGCTTCCATGCCCTTTAACTGCATTGCATGAGCGAATCTCATGGCCTGGATGACATCTGTAAATTTCTCATCAAAATCTGGTGAAGCATCTGAATTGAATGTCTTTATAACCGGAGGTTCCTTCTCCTTCCATTTTTCCATGAAAGCATTAGTCAACTCTTTGTAAGTTCTAATCTGTTTATCCTTAAGTTTGTAAACCAATCAAGATCATTGTCATCAAAAGACAAGATAAATAATTTCATTCCCACATCTTCATATAAGGCATTGCAACACCATTTATTGAAGCAATGTGTAACTCTCTGAACATGACGTCTAGCATCAATAACATTATTACTTTGAAAATAAGGCAAATTTTCAATTGCTTTTTCTGGAATCAAATGTGGATAACCACTTATTGCAGAAAAATCAATAGGTTTATAAAGATCATCCATTTCTAAATTAGACTTTATTAAAAAAAGAAAGGTCTAACAGAGATGGACTGGGACCCAAAAATTATTAAGGATCCTATGAGAAGAAAACTTGCCTAACTTCCTCCAAAAACACCTTCGGGTTTAAGGATGAAGTTAAGCAAACCGTGAGTTCCTCCTTGCAGAATACTTTGTCAAATTATTTTGAAGTGGAGTCGCCAGATAATCAAGTTTATTATAAACAAACAAGAAGCATCAAACAAAGCAAAAAACAAAAAGGAAAACAAAAGTCGTGTTTCGGGAATAGAAAGGTTTATCCCCGACAACGGTGCCAAAGATGTTGCTGTCCTAATACACACTTGGGGTAACGTGGAAGAAACCTTCAATCCACTTAGTGTGTCCTTGGGGGCAAGTCTTGAGTCAAGGTGCTGTCACCTGATCCTCAACTCCTTCGTCTAGGCCAACTCCTAGTGAAGCCAAGGGGGGTAGTCCCTATAAAAAAGAAAACTAAGGCTTTTCTAAACTAAGAAAGAAAAATACTTTAGCCTAGGAGTTTATTGCTGAAAATAAAATTCGATCATTCACCACTTACCATTTATCATCATAAAGAACATTTGCTCATGAAACATTTATACATCGAAAGGATACAACATCTGCAATAATCAAGAGCATAGAGGAGATTAGATAACTTGCATAAGTAAAACTGCTCACATAAGAAAGATTGAAAGTATGTTTTAACCAGTGCCTTAAAAGTTGTCGTGGGTAGTGTAGATCGAAGATTTTATTAAGGTTAATTTTGTAATTTAATTAGTGAAGAGTGTTTGGCCCCCTTATGTATTATTCACCAATCTAAAACTTGCCTACTGGGTGTGCCGCAGATCCAACAAGGCAAGTTACCAGGTGATTTGACACACTCCACCCAGGGTAGGGGTCTTAGACGAATAGTACCACTATGAGATTGTCCTAATTATACTAGCACGGTTCAATTACTTGATAAAAATGAAAAGATAGATCACACACCCTGCTTTGTAATTGAGGCACTTGCACAAACATTTGAAAGAAAAGAAAAAAATGAATTGCAACACTTAAGTTTATATACCCTGCTTTGTATTTGAGAGAGAGATCAACAAGATATTGCTTGAAAATGTTGCAAAACTGATTGAAGAAAGAAAATTACTTGAAACTAAAATTGCATGAAAATCTGAGAATTGGTTTAACTTGCATGCAGTTAGAGTGTTGTGGTGTGTTTGCTATATTTGACTTGTGTATTTGATTGTTAGATCTTAAGCATGCACAACTCAAAAGAGGCAAAAGAAAACCACAACACAAATCCCCCTAAGGGGATGAAGAAACTGGGCACAAAGGGCCTGCTTTTATTACTTATTACAATGGAGAACTTAGAGTTCTCTTTGAGCTTTTAGCTCTCTTAGAAGAAAACTGATCCTTATTAATGGATCGTTAAGAAGAGTACAAGAAGAAAAGATAAAAAGAGACACTTCGTTTTGACGAAGTCACAACCTCCGAGGGTCTCTGAAAGTTTTGAATTTCATCCAAAACGAGCGGAATCTCCTCTTGGATCTGTACTTGCTGCAACAAAACAACAAACAAATGAAGTTAGAAACGATAGGAAAGAGTTCTAAACAACTAAATTTTTTTTACCAAAATTTTAAAAAATTTTCTAAGGCAAAAAGACAAATTTTTAGGGCTTTTTGAGGCTTTAAACAATCCTAAACTAGGCTCTTTTTAAAGACCTTTGTTTGCTGTTTTAGGACAGCAAATATACAATCTCTAAACAGCTTGATAAACAACTTAAGCTAAGCAAAAAAATCTTGATCTAAAACTTAGATGAAAAGACTAAGTAAATTGCTTCTTTGTCTAGATCTACCTTTAAGAAAAAGACAAATTTCAGCCTAGATCTAGCAAACCATGCATGCAAACCTTAGATGTTTGAAAATAAAATATTGACTTATTCTAACTTGCATGCAATCGAAGAAAAGAGTAAGGAAGAGAGATTTTATCAATTTTATGGAGCTTTCGTCTGAGCCTGGAACTTTGGGCTATGGGGTTCTCTTGGTATGGAAAAGAGGGCACTTGATCTCAGAAACTTTGGACGATGACAATGGAAACCACCATCTGCCAATCCTCCGCCTTGAAGAACCTGTAATTAAAACACTTCAATCCTGCACAAAACTGTTAAAGGCCTTCCCTACACACACAGCTCACAAAGCAAGTTAGATTTAACCGAAAATAAAACATACATTTAAGAGTCTATGAAGTAAACAAAAGGCAATAAGATGAATCAACCTAGATCACTCTTACCCAATTATATGACAACATATCTATTAGGCTTTAACAATAAAGCATAAGATCAAAATATAAATCAATACATGTTATCTCATAAACTGCTTGCATTTAGGTCAAGACAACCACACATTTGAGTCCACACCAAGATTGCTCCAAAGACTTTTTATTCCAAATGCTTACAACAATGTTACAATACTTCTTTGCCCAAGGCTGAACTAGCTAATGGAGAGGTCGACCCTCTCTTAAATAGGAATGGGAGGTGACAATCCCAAAGTGTGCATGCGCTAGAGTTAGGGTTTAGGACTAGGAAATACGTGGGTGATGAAGGAGTTATGTGGGAGTGAAGAGGAGATGCGTGGGAGATGTGTTAGGTAAAGGGGAGAGGAGGTGGAGTGAAAAGGGAGTTAAGGAAGGTGAGGGGGAGTGGGAGTTAAGTAAGGGGAGATGAGTGGGAGTGAGTGTGAGTGAGAGGGGGAGTTAAGGGATGCGTGGGTCCCTTAAGCGATGCGCTACGGTTTTGGGAATTTGCCACTTAGGATGGGAGTCGAGTTCCTTCATTGGAAACTCCTCCCAACTCCATGTCATCTAATTAAGTCGACCTCCCCTTAGTTAACTCACCTTAGGCCTTTAGTCAACTAGGGACACACAAAAAACATGTCTAAACCCCAGTTATCCTAAAGTTTAGGAGATTAATTAAATTACCTCTTTTCCGTAAATTTCGAGTAAAATAGATTTTTTAGTGATAATAATCACTTTTTAGTCTTGAAAGATGGGAAATAGGGGTTTACATCATACTCTAGACTGGAAAACGACTGTAAATATGGCATCTGACAATGTTTGATGCCATATTTTTTACATTTATTGACTCAGAATTAATAAATTCCATTTGTTATGGGAATTTAATTAATTCACTAAAACTTAAAAAAAAAACCTATCAAACCTAGCCGCAATTTCCAAATGACTCTAGCCCTATGTCCTAGTATGAGCTCATATACATTTAGACACTAGACATTGGATTTTCCATGCCAAAACCTGCTTGCTAGCACATACTCCGGCTTTGGAGCTAAGTCATTTGAGTGAAAAAACTTAGAAATTATTCTTTCTTCTCACTGATGCAAGCAGAAAAAATAATTAACAAGTAAAAAAAAAATCTCCAAAGTATGTGCTCACTCCTGGTCTTCGGTGGCCAATAGCCTTTTACAATCTCTCATACTTAGGACATTTATTACAATTGTGGAAATGCAGAAAAAATTGGTCTTTTATAAGACCTGCTGAACTCTGAAATCTGCAAATATGAGCACTGATTTCTCATTCTCTGGCGGCTCTTCAAAAAATCCAGCTTGTGCAAACTGGTGGATAATAGTTCCCTAAGTTCACTTTATGTCCCTTCATTCACCCACTTAGTGAATAAATAGTCGCTTCAGGGTAAAAGTGACAAATTTCACTTTTGACTTAAATGTCCTAAGTCAAAGTGAAATTAGACATAAAGTACAAGGCACAATGGTACACATATGTCCCTCTTGTGGTTGGAGGACCAAAACCACAAGGGGGCAACTTTCCAAGGTACCCAAATCTCAACAGTACCATCAAGTTTTTGTACCATCAAGTTTTGTATCAAGTTTTAAAGTTATACTTCTAGCAAAACCCCACCATGATAACAACAAAATATAAGCTCTACCTAGGGTGCATCACTTTCAATGGACTAATGCCTCAAAAATACATCATCCAACCAGGAAAAGGCTAGATCATCAAGGAAACATGCAGAGTCCCCCTTCCCCCACCCCTCTCAAACTCAAACTTAGGAAAAAGTACATCAACAAGGGTACTAATCATCATCAAACATATTACCCTAGGTGATGTCTAATATCTCAATGTTAGATCACCTAGGAAATTCACACCAAGGAAACATCCATTACCCCATGACATCAACATCACAAGGGAAGGAGACATAAGAAAGTGCTAACCCCATCCAATCAATAAGTATTCCCCCATCACACATCCAAAAGATGAGGACCATGTAGAACACCTCCTCCTCATAGTGACAAACCAAGATCATAACACCATCATACAAAGTTACTAAGATGCTCCAAAAAGATGACACATGAAATAACAAGCATTCACATGTCAAGAGAGTGATCCAAAGGCATGAAAGTAGCATGAACACCATGATGATCACCACCAAGAAGAGAAGTGAAGCTCCTCAACCAAAGATCTCCAATGCCAAGAAGAGAAGAAGCTCAATGAAGGTGTATCTTCCTCAAGTCCATCAAAAGCCCCGAGGAACCAACAAACTCCATCAAATGTGATGAAAATCACAATGTGGAACCTCATACAATATGAGGCGTAATAGAGAGAATGTTATGGCTGAAGATTACAGTTCCTTGATGACGAATAAAACTTGGGACTTAGTTCCCCAATTACAAGGAAAGAATGTGGTGAAATGTTCATGGGTCTACAAGACTAAATTCACATCTGAAGGTATTGTAGAGAGGCACAAAGCTCGACTGGCAATAAAAGGTTTCTCTCAGCAGGAGGGCATTTACTACATTGAGATCTTTGCCCTTGTTGCAAACATGAATTTTGTTAGGGTTATTCTTTTACTTGTTGCGTGACTTGGATGGGAGGTACATTAGATGGATGTCAAGAGTGTTTTCTTACATGGTGATCTCATTGAGGAGATTTATATGGAGAAGTATGACAGTCTTGTGTGTTGATTGAAGAAATCTTTTTATGGTTTGGAACAAGTCCTCGGGGCATGGCATGAGAAAATTGACAAATTCTTTCTCGACTTTGGTGTCAAACATTATAAATTAGAGCACAGTATTTATGTTTTAATTTTTAAATGTGAATGATGATACTTTAATTGTTGCACTATATGTTTGTGACGTAGTCATTATTGGAGGTAGTGTTGTCTTAATTTTTGGTTGGAAGAAACAATTAGTAGATACATTGGAAATGATTGACCTGGGTCTATTGCATTTCTTTTTGGGCATCCAAGTTTTGCAAATGGATGACTATATCTTTCTATCTCAACCTAAATATGTTCTAAATCTATTACAAAGGTTCAAGATGGAAGACTGTAAATCATGTGCTACACCATATCAGTGGGGAGTGAAGTTGACTAAGGAGTGTGATTCTGTGAGAGTCAATGCTACTCTTTACAGGCAGCGTGTTGCTGTAAATGTGGTCTCTAGATCCATGCAGGATCCGAAAGAGAGCCAGTTGAAGGCTGCAAAGCTGATTGTTCACTATATCAAGGGTGCATATCAGCTTAAATACAATATTGTAGTAAGAATGTGAACCAGTTGGTCAATTATACCAACTCAAATTGTGTTGGAGATGGAGATTACAAGAAGTTGACTTCCGGCTATGTGTTTCATCTTGGATCTAGACCCATAGTGTGGTCTTGTAAGAAACAGAAGATTGTCTCCCTGACGACCTTTGAAGCTGAATATAGAGGTGCAATTAATGTTGACACAAAGGCAGTGTGGATTTACAATCTAATGGGTGAGCTTAGATTCCCTTTTAAGGAGTTGACTATAGTGTATCGTGACAATCAAAGTGCAATACAAGTAGCTGAAAACCTTATTGCTACAGTAAAATGAAGCATGTGGAGCTTCATGCACATTATTTGAAACTGTTGGTACAAGAGAAAGTTGTCTCTTGTTTATTGTAGGACAAATGATCAAATTGCTGATATCTTTAAAAAGCCATTGGAAAAAGCTAAGTATGTGGAACTTCGAGTTATGCTTGGGCTTTATGAGGTTGCAATTACAAGAGGGTGTACAGAGATAATTTCATCTCTTGAATCTCCAGAGAGTTGTGTTGTGCTGACGAGGGGGGTGTTGGAATAGCAGGTTCATCACATTTTTGGATCTTTTGGAGATAGTCAGTCAATAGTCCAAGGTTGACTTAGGAGTCTACTAGAGAGGTCCACTGGGTTGTCAATTGGTTGGTTGAACTGACTAAAGGTGGTCATGACTTGGTGGACTGATGCACATGCTGAGGTAGAAAGGTAGGAGATCTGGGGTGCGCCTAAGGTGATCAAAGTTGATTGTCTTCCTTATTCTATGATAGTTAGTTATTCTTTGGGTTATATATAGATGATCCTATGGATTGGTCTATCATAGTGAAATAGATTATTTTATGTTATCCATTATTTGTTGAGCTATGCTCACTCGTGCTTCAATGCTATAACCGTGTCTATTGACACCACCACTTCTTGGATTTCATTGTTATTCAGTTCTGCAATTCATTGGTTCTCCAGAACAAGTGCCACCTTAGTTGATTTGTGTTATTTATTGTCCTTTCCAGCTAAATGTCAATAGTTTGAAGTTCTCCAAACCAATGCAGTATCCCCCATTGCAAATTGGTTACAAATTTGCACCTTTATTCAAGGAAAACTCTAATCGTTTTATTGGTTATGCCTTCATTTATAGAAAGCTCTAATTGTTTTAGGAGAGTATGAGCCTTTGCTTGATTCTTGGTACTGGGTTTTGAATGAGCCCCCCTGTGCCCCTATTCTCCTTGAGTTTTCTTCATCAGATTCTCCACTAGTCTTTTGCCATTCAAGTCATTGCAGTTGCCAGTTTAATGACCAGGTCTCGTTCTCTGATTTGCTGTAATATGGATTGATTAAAATATAATTTGAAGCTCATGCTGTTGCTGGATTATTTCCAACAGTTTGTGTCTATGATAGCCTGGTATATTTCTTGACACACCATGTCTCCACAAGTTGATTCTAATAGCCAGCCACTCTCCAGTGCCCCCTTCAGGTAGAAACAAGCAACAAATTCCATTTGTATTGGCATCTTTTGTCTTGTCCTGGTGAACAAAACTTTTTTGGAAGTGCACTGTTAGCAGATAACGCTGAAAAGTTATGGACACCTGGTTAACCAAGGGCTGTTAAAATCCACACTTTTTACAGGTTATATGGGATACCTCAGGTTGAAATTGTCTTCATTCTGATCATGCTTGTTCTGATAATGCGTTCTTGTATTTCACTGGAAAAGTGCTGAGAGACTTCTTGCTGGTTTCTTTGCTGCCCTGTGATAGTTTAATACCTCTTGATCATTGAATTGCACATTTATATAGTTGGCATTTTTAAATCAATTGCTTTACTTGCAAAATTTGGAACAACTGTGCTGGAATAATTCACCATCAGCACTGTCAAATTTATAGATTAAATGTCTTTCGATTGGAACCAACCAGGTTGTAGTCAATCCAATTTCAAAGCAATGCATTAAGTGAGAATGATGCCAATAACCACAATCCCTTGCCAAAACTGGCTGCCACCATTATGTAGTATGAGACTTTTCTATTTTAATAAAAAGCTGTATCATCTTTACAGAGTACAAAGCTCCCAGAATTAAAGAAGATCTTGATCAAATTTAGGAACGTATCTATGGTTGTTTTCTATAAATGAGAAATAATGGATGTCACTTTACCCTTGTTCAAAAGGAGTGCTCACAGCCTAGTATTGATTTATTCTGATAAAGGGAAACACCACCAAAATGGTTAATCTGGTTATCGATTTCTTCAAACTGGTGCTATAGTGTGTTCTATGCCTGTTCTAGATGAGGATTTCTTGATTTACTGGAAAATTCTGTGTCATCAATAAGATTTTTAGTTTGATTAGGCATAAGGTATTGCTGTTCTTTTCCTTTGGAGATGGATAGAGTGTGGTCTGGGCTTACGTTCATATTGAGTTTAGATAATGCATATGTTTTTCTTAATAATTTATGCTACAATATATTATTGGCAGGTGAGGCCCTGGTACAGAATGAGGGAGACAGTGATATTGGTAAAGCCATTATTCAGCTGGCAAAAGAACGTGGCATCACAACAATCAACATTATTGCAGATAAACCTGGCAGTTTTCAGTTAATTGAAGTGCTCAAGAAGCTTGGTGGGGATATAGTTGTGACGGAAGACTACGCAAGAACTTGGTATTCATTTTTTCAAACACTTTTGTCACTTATCCTGGTAGGAAAAACTTAGAAACAACAAACCTGAGGCAGGTTGCAAATGTATCCTGGATATTTAAGAGAATATTGTATGCAATGTGAAGTATGAACTATTATAGCGCAAGCTTCTGTCTGCTGATATAGATTATGCAGCCATACATACAAATAATATGTATAATAGAGCATATCCATAGATCACTTCTCATTATCTCAAAGGAAGGTCATTTGATATTTATACAAGGCATTGACAACATCTGTGCAAATTAATATTTAAGTGCTATCAGTTAGAGGAATTCATAAGCAAGCCACAATGCCACATATTAACTTTCAGAGGATTCACACACATAAGAGAAAGGAGATAGGAGAATAGTAGAAAGTTTATTATTTTGGAAGTCTCATTCATCCCCCTATGGGTGTGATGTCCCGTTCCCTAGAGTGGGTCAGTAGGGACTGATTTAGTAGTCTATGTGTTCCCGTAGACTATAGTCAGGCACAAACAGTGAACAAGATGGAGAAATAAGGATGAATTGATGGCTAAACGATGAATTAAGCCAAAATACTTAGGAAAAGTCACTTAAGCCTAAGTCAACGAAGAATTAGAATGAAAAGGTGCTAAAGGGGGACTTAATTAATTAATTATTCACCTTAGGAGGAAAAGCGTCTAGCTTAAGTGAGGTCAATGGTGAATTAGGTTGGGAATGGTATAAAGGGAGGAATTTGACCTAATTCCTCATTATGCATTGTTATGATTTGATGTTGAGAGTTCCCAGAGGAGGAAGAGAGTCGACCTTGTTGTTTTGTGGATTTCTGGAGGAAACCACCACCATTGATCGGTTTCGGTGTTGAGAGACACACCCTAGCCCATCGGAGATACCATCTAGGTATTTCACCGAGCTATTCAGGAGTATCCAGTACAGTTTGTGCAACTCAGCCAGTGAGGGCGCAAGTCAGATTGAGGGTTTGTGGAGCTGCACGAGGTCTAAGCTCAAATTGTAGTTTCCTTCCGACCCAATTGAGATCCAGCCAGGGCGCTTCTGTTGAGCCATCTATCATCAGATTCTGACGGTGGAATCTTGTAGATTGCCTCATCCAACCATTTCGGGCACAACTCTTCTGGCAGTACATTTGGGGTCGCAGACAGAGCATCAGGACAGATTCGGGGAAACCCTTCCGACCCAGTTCCGTATTTGGTGAGACGATTGTTTTGAACCCTATAGCAGCAGATTCCGTTGGTGGAATCATTTGGGGCGGATCCAGTGTCCTAGGAGGTGCGCAAATCCCCCAAGGGTCTAGATCCAGTGCTTCAGAGGCCGGATCTGACATCCAACACTTATCCATTCCAGTCTAGAGGCCAGGGCGCTTCTATTGGAGCAGTTTCCGGTGCATTCCGATGGTCTATCTTCCCAGACGAGTTTTCCAGCTGGTAGCAGTTATCGTATTTCTTCGGCAGCGCATATTTCTGCCGATCTATCCGTGCATGCATCAGATCTGCGTTTATCTTCTGATCACGAGTATTTTTATGCTATTTGATTGTATTCCAGTGACAATCCTTGAGATCTAGCTGACGATTAAACTCTATATTTCCAGTGTGTTATTGTATTTCCGTGCTTGAGTCGCATAATACATGTTATTGGGCATTTGATGTTCTTTACTTCCGCATGCATCCTTTATATATTGTTTAAACCATAAATACGCAACATGCACATGCAATAACCAACATGCACATGCAATGACCCTAAAGATCTCAAACACACAACTGAAACGCATCCAGAAACCCCCAGTGTATCAGATATGCAAGACAAAACATTAGATCAGCAACAAATATCTTGATCAGCAGGATCAAGGATATTTCAGTGGTATCAGAGCTTTAGTCCTGCCAGCCCGTGACTAAAGACAATGAGTACAACAGAAGAACCAGATGGCCGTGAGCACGTAGGTGACGAATATGTCACTTACAACAGGCACAAGGAAAGAAGGTCTAGGCCTAACTTTCCTCCTTTCCCTCCCAGTTCAGAGGAAGAGGAAGAGGCACACAGAGAAGCAGAGAGAAGAGCAGAGCGCGAGGCCGAGCGCGAAGCAAAGAGAAGGCTAGGTGATAGATATGAGCGACTAGAGGGCAGTGGTAAGGCCCCCATGGATCCAGATGCAACCTTCATGCAGGTTATCAGTGATATGTTAGCTAGTCAGCGGATCGTGTCACAGTCTTTGGCTCAGGTAGCTGATAGATTGGCTATGTCCGACATCCAGGGCACACAAGCCCCACATGCAACACAGGGGAACTCAGGAGCAGGTAGTAGACCCCAGTCACCCACTTGCACATACACCCCTGTGAGTAGGATTCCACGTTTGTTGTTTCCCACTTTCCAGAGGGCACCCCAGGTAGCAACACAGACACCGATAGCACAGAGACTGCCCACTCATGCAGAGGACATTGCAGAGTATCGGAGAGAGTATGCAACATTGGGCTGTGACTTCCATCAGGATATGACCCTAATTGATTATTGTGGGCTCAGACTTAAGAACTGCCCCAGAGAGCCACAGAGAGGAGGGCCGCAGCCGCAGCAGCAGTAGGGGCATAACATTGACTTCATCTGGAAAGTTGGTAAACTCACTATACCTTCTTTCGACGGATCGTCCAAATGCACCGCCAGAGCTTGGGTACAGAAGCTTGACACCTACTAGAAGCTCAGTCAAATGACAAATACAGAGGCCATCAGTTTCGCCACCTTACACTTAGAGGGGGAAGCACACGAATGATGGTATCATGGATTGGTGACATTGGGCCACAGTCGTATCACCTCATACCGAGATTTCACAGAGAGACTCATGGACAAATTTGACAGGAGGGATCTAGAGATCCATTTCAGAGATCTAGCCCAGTTGAGTCAAACTAGCACAACAGAGGCATTCATCTCAGAGTTTCAGAGGGTAGCGGTGGTAGTGACAGACATATCCGAGCCCCGATTGGTCATGCTATTCATAGAAGGGCTCACAGAACCCTTAAGAGGATGGGTGAAGGCCTATCGGCCTCATACCTTACAGGATGCCATCAGACGCACTAGAGACTTGGCGGACTCTGTGCCAAAAATTAAACCATTTACCAAATGCTTTGTACCACAGAGAGACAGAGATTAGAAGAATCCACAGAGGGAATGGAAGGGCAAGCCCAAGTTAGATGATGATACGAGACGGGAATTGATGAGGAAGAAGCTTTGCTTCTCGTGCAGAGACCCGTGGGTCCCAGGGCATAGATGCATGGGAAAGGGGTAGATCCACTACATTGAATTGGAATCGAGCAGGGAGGAGGAGGATGAGGATACTGAGGCACCGACAGACAGTGATTCAGAGGCTAAGACCATTCATGATCCAAAGCAATAGCCGAAGAAACCTCAGATACCGGCACACAACCCAAGGAGGAGGCAAAACCTCATAGAGAGGTGAAAGGGGGAACCATAGCCACCCTTTCAGGAGTACCCAGGTACAACACTCTCAGGCTCAAGGGCCTTATACAGGGGCAACGCATGACAACGTTAGTTGATGGTGGGGCCACCCACAACTTCATAGATGCGTCCTTAGTAGCCAGGAGGGGGTTACACACAGAGGAGTTTGAGGGATTCCATGTAGCAGTGGCAGATGGATACACGATGACTTGCTTGGACATGATCCCTGACCTAGAGGTCAAACTAGGCAACTACACCTTGACAGACACATTCTATGTAGTTGAGCTGTCAGATACCGATGCCGTGCTAGGGGTAGAGTGGTTGTATTCATTGGGGGAGATTGGGTTCAACTATCAGACGTTGACCATGAGCTTCAGAGATGCAAGTGGATCGAGAGTTGTGTTGAGAGGCATGTCTACAAGGGCACCTCGAGCAGTATCAACAAAGAGGATGGAGCAGATCTTTCGTCACGGTGATGTGGCTTACGCAGCAAAGTGTTTGATCACCACGCGAAATGACTCAGAGGGTAGGGAGCAGTACCATCCACAGATGAGAGAGCTTCTGGATCAGTATGAGCCAGTATTTGGACCGATACCACCAGGGAGATCGCCAGACAGGGGTTTTGAGCACATGATTGAGTTAGAGGCGGGGGCTGCATCGATGATTATATCACCCTATAGACACCCCAAGAAATTTAAGGATGAGATTGAGAAAGCAATCAAAGAATTGCTCGCTATGGGGCACATCAGGCCCAACAAGAGTCCTTTTGCATCTTCAGTCGTTCTGGTACTGAAGAAGGATGGCACATTACGGATGTGCATCGATTACAGAGCGCTCAACAAGAAAACGATCAAGAATCGGTACCCTATTCTACGCATAGATGAGCTGATGGATGAGTTACATGGGGCAATCTTCTTCACGAAGATTGATCTACGGTCAGGATACCATCAAATCAACCTCAGGGAGCAGGATATTGAGAAGACAACATTCTGATGCCATTTCAGACACTTTGAATTCTTGGTCATGCCGTTTGGATTGATCAATGCACCAGCCCCTTTCCAGTCTTGCATGAACCACATCTTCAGGGGACAGTTGAGGAAGTACCTTCTGGTTTTCTTTGATGATATACTGATCTACAACAAGACATGGGATGAGCATCTGACACATTTGGGGGAGGTCTTGGATATTATGTAGGCACAATCACTATATGCCAAGGAATCCAAATGCGAATTTGGCATGAGAGAACTGCTGTACTTGGGGCATATCATCAATGAGCAGGGAGTACAGGTTCATCAGGAAAAGATTAGGGCCATTTTGGATTGGCCGACGCCCAAGAACCTCACGGAGCTAAAAGGATTCTTTGGGTTATGCAGTTACTACAGGCGGTTTGTCAAGGGATTTTCACAGTTGGGAGCACCACTCACAGACTTGACCAAGAAGGGTGCTTTCTATTGGACAGAGGAGTCACAATAGACATTCGACAAAATGAAGGAAGTTATGAGCACATGCCCTGTTCTAGCCCTTCCAGACTTCTCGCAGCCGTTTGTCTTAGAGTGCGACGCATCAGGGGTGGGGATTGGAGCAGTTTTGATGCAGGGGGGCCACCCCATTGTGTTTGAGAGCAGAAAGCTCAACGAGTCGAAGAGACTCTATCCTATTTATGATAAGGAGATGCTAGCGACCATGCATGCCTTAACCAAATTCAGGCAGTATCTGGTTGGCAACAGATTTGTAGTGAAGACTGATCATAACAGTCTCAAGTATTTCCTTGATCAGAAAGACCTCAGTGAGAAGCAACAAAAGTGGGTCTCAAAGATCCAAGCCTTTGACTTTGACATTGAGTATGTCAAGGGAAAAAGGAATATCGTGGTAGATGGCTTGTCGAGGAGACCAACAGGATGTTCGATGATGGACATTTGTACAGATTGGAAAGCTCATTTGTTGGTGGAGTACTTGCTTGTGAGGTGATGGACGGACATGTGATTGATGATAGATACCGGGTTCTTGATGACATCATTTTCTACAAAGACCGGATCTACTTGGTTCTAGAATCCACCCTGAAGGGGAAAATTATGAAGATGTGTCATGATTCGCCTACAATAGGGCATCAGGGGTACTTCAAAACATATAGGCAGATCAGGGAGAGATTCTCATGGAAGGGTCTCAAGGATGATGTGCTGAAACACATACGAGAGTGCATGACCTGTCAGCAGAACAAGTCCGAGCTGACACACCCCGCAGGGCTACTACAACCTCTACCCATTCCAGAGCAAAAATGGGAGAGCATTTCCATGGATTTCATTACAGGCCTTCCTAGAGTGCAGGGCAAGGACTGTATATTTGTGGTGGTCGACAGACAAACCAAATTTGCACATTTCTTCGCCATACCCACAGACTACAAGGCCATACAGGTAGCAGAGTTGTTCTTCAGGGAGGTATTTCGGTTGCACGGGTTACCCAGCCAGATAGTCAGTGATAGAGATGGGTGCTTCATCAACACATTTTGGCAGGAGCTTTTCAGGTTGACAGGCACAGAGCTAGCCACGAGTACCAGCTACCACCCACAGACAGATGGGCAGACAAAGATCGTCAACAAATGGGTGGAGGGGGTATTTGAGGAACTATGTGGGGGGGCAACAACGCACTTGGGTGAGATGGTTACAAATGGGTGAGTATTGCTACAACACAACTTACCATATGTCTATCAGGATGTCACCTTTAAGGCATTGTATGGATACGATGCACCCTCCTTTACAGAGATTGTGTTTGGGGACAGCAGGGTCCCGAGGACCAAGGACTGGGTGGAGAGAGTCAGAGGATTCTTCAATCAGTGAGGGAGAACTTGCAGTCAGCTCAGAACCAACAAAAGATATATGCAGACTGACACAGGGTTGAGCGCAGTTTTGAGGTAGGGGATTTGGTTTTTCTGTGATTACAGCCATACAAATAGTCATCCTTGAAGAGGAGCGGAGCAGAGAAGCTGAAGCCGAAGTTCTACGGGCCATACAGAGTCATTAGGAGGATAGGCGAGGTGGCATATGAGCTAGAGCTACCGGAAGGTAGTAAGATTCATAACGTTTTTCACGTCTCTTGCCTTAAAAAGGTCGCGGGACAACATGTTAGCATTTCAGAGGAGTTGCCACCCTTGGATGAGGAGGGTCAATTGGAGCTAGTGTCGAAGGAGGTTCTAGAGCAGAGAGAGCGCAGATTGAGGAGTAGGATCATCAGGGAGTGCTTGGTCAGATGGAGGGGTCTTCCAGTGGAGGATGCCACATGGGAGGGAGAGCATATCTTACAACACCCAGGATTGATGTTGCTTGAGGACAAGCAATCTCGGGAAGGGAGGATTGTGATGTCCCGTTCCCTAGAGTAGGCCAACAGGGAGTGACTTAGTAGTCTATGTGTTCCCGTAGACTATAGTCAGGCACAAACAGGGAACAAGATGGAAAAATAAGGATGAATTGATGGCTAAACGATGAATTAAGCCAAAATACTTAGGAAAAGTCACTTAAGCCTAAGTCAACGAGGAATTAGAATGAAAAGGTGCTAAAGGGGGACTTAATTAATTAATTATTCACCTTAGGAGGACAAACGCCTAGCTTAAGTGAGGTCAATGGTGAATTAGGTTGGGAATGGTATAAAGGGAGGAATTTGACCTAATTCCTCATTATGCATTGTTATGATTTGATGTTGAGAGTTCCCAGAGGAGGAAGAGAGTCGACCTTGTTGTTTTGTGGATTTCTGGAGGAAACCACCACAATTGATCGGTTTCGGTGTTGAGAGACACACCCTAGCCCATTGGAGATACCATCCAGGTATTTCACTGAGCTATTCAGGAGTATCCAATACAGTGTGCGTAGCTCAGCCAGCGAGGGTGCAAGTCAGATTGAGAGTTTGTGGAGTTGCACGAGGTCTGAGCTCAGATTGCAGTTTCCTTCCGACCTAGTTGAGATCCAACCAGGGCGCTTCTGTTGAGCCATCTATCATCAGATTCTGACGGTGGAATCTTGCAGATCGCCTCATCCAACCATTTAGGGCGCAACTCTTCCGACAGTACATTTGGGGTCGTAGACGGAGCATCAGGACAGATCCGAGGAAACCCTTCCGACCCAGTTCTGCATTTGGCGAGACGATCGTTTTGAACGCTATAGCAGCAGATTCCGTTGGTGGAATCATTTGGGGCGCATCCAGTGTCCTAGGAGGTGTGCAAACCCCCCAAGGGTCCAGATCCAGTGCTTCAGAGGCCAGATCTGACATTCGACACTCATCCATTCCAGTCTAGAGGCCAGGGCGCTTCTATTGGAGCAGTTTCCGGTGCATTTCGACGATCTATCTTCCCGGATGAGTTTTCCAGCTAGTAGCAGTTATTGTATTTCTCTGACAACGCATATTTCTGTCGATCTATCCGTGCATGCATCAGATCCGCGTTTATCTTCTGATCACGGGTATTTTTATGTTATTTGATTGTATTCCAGTGACGATCCTTGAGATCTAGCTGAGGATTAAACTCTATATTTCCAGTGTGTTATTGTATTTCCGTGCTTGAGTCGCATAATACATGTTATTGGGCATTTGATGTTCTTTACTTCCACATGCATCCTTTATATACTGTTTAAACTATAAATACACAACATGCACATGCAATAACCAACATGCACATGAAATAACCAACATGCACATGCAATAACCCTAAAGATCCCAAACACACAACTGAAATGCATCCAGAAACCCCCAGTGTATCAGATCTGCAAGACAAAACATTAGATCAGCAACAAATATCTTGATCAGTAGGATCATGGATATTTCAATGGGTCCAGATGCTTTTAAAGGTTGAAATGAAATTTCATTTCAACTTCTTAACTCGATCTTCAATTTCTTAACTTGACTTTTGACTTGACACCTCATATGCCTATTTGTTAAACCACATTACTTTTATTTATGTACAATGAAATTTAATTCATATTCTACATTTTGACCATTATATCCCAACACTATATGGAGTCTAGTAGACTTGTTGCAACGAGTATTGACTTCAAAGATATTATAATGTACTTTTAGAGAAAGGCCTCTTGTAATGATTAACTTTGATGTTACCACCTATACTGATTGATGAAATTTCTTATTATTATAGATAGATTTCATAGTGCAGTGCATCATTCCCTTGTCATTAGACCAATTCTGAAACAACAAAATGAAGTTGTTAATCATTTATGACGTATTTGTGATGTGACCATGTCATGAAACAACTTCTTGTCAATTTAGGGAGTAGACTAATCTCTTTTAGCAAGACTGAGTCTCCATTGTTAGTTGATCAAGTACATTCTAATGGAAGTTTTAGCCTACATAGATTTGGTTGCAAAGGCCAATAACAGAGAAGAATATACCAATTATCAATGTCAAATATAATTTGCATGGTCATGCAACCTATTGATTGAAAAACAATCTGACACTATGTAAACCACTTAAAATTCCGAGCTCTCTTTCATAGAGACATTGTCATGCAAAATGTTGTCATCCATCCATGCAGAAATTGACAAAGATGTGTGTGCATGTGCAAGGTATTCAACACCAAGGGTTAGCTCAATTAGTTGAACCATTTGTCCAAGGCATGTTGCTGACGGGGAGGCCATAGGTCACAGGTTCAAATCTGGTTGAGTCCCTGTTGATGTTATCTAGCATCGGGAGGTATTCCCACATTGGCCTTGGTGTCGGGCATGTGGGAATCTTTGTTGGCACTCACATTGCATTTTTCATTTTGTTAAAACCCCTTGTATATTGAGCTGGTGCTTGGTTGGGGCTTCACACCCACATGGGTTAGCTCAATTGGTTGAACCATTTGCCCAAGGCTTGTTGCTGACGGGGAGGCCATAGGTCACAGGTTCAAATCTGGTTTAGTCCCTGTTGATGTTTTGTAGCATCGGGAGGTATTCCCACATTGGCCTTGGTGTCAGGCATGTGGGAATCTTTGTTGGCACTCACATTGCATTTTTCATTTTGTGAAAACCCCTTGTATATTGAGCTGGGGCTTGGTTGGGGCTTCACACTCACATGGGTTAGCTCAATTGGTTGAACCATTTGCCCAAGGCTTGTTGCCGACGGGGAGGCCATAGGTCACATGTTCAAATCTGGTTGAGTCCCTGTTGATGTTTTGTAGCATCGAGAGGTATTCCCACATTGGCCTTGGTGTCGGGCATGTGGGAATCTTTGTTGGCACTCACATTGCATTTTTCATTTTGTGAAAACCCCTTGTATATTGAGCCGGGGCTTGGTTGGGGCTTCACACCCACAGGGAGGAATAAACAATTCTAATTTAATGTTGAGTTTAGAAGGGGTTCCTAAACTCACTCATTAGACTCCTATAAAATGAGAGGCAATGTGAGGAAACACTCATCACATCTCATTGTGACATTATGGAGTTGGCATAAGTGAGTGAGCACTTGTGCCAAGGAGATTGGGAGGCAAAATTTCAGCGATGAAATTCTTCACTTTGCAAATCTGGCCTAGGGTTTATGGACATTCTTTCTTTGTTTTTTCTAGCCAAGGAGGAGGCCACACATGCGAGGCTACATGTGGGAGGAAGAGCAGAAACAGGCCGCACGTGTGAGGCCGTACAGTCTTTACCACACGTGTGTCCGTACAAGTGACGTCAACAACAGTACAGTCCATACATGTGACATCAACAACAGTATATTCCATACATGTGACATCAGCAACCATACAGTTGATGTCAGCATGCCGTATAACAAAACTGCAGGGTGATGTCAGCTAGGGTTTGCAACAGGTTTGCAAGTTGGAAGTTTTTCCTGAATTTGTGAATTTCCGAGAGGATTGCTTTTGTCCTCAGAAATTTCTCAATTAAAAAATTTATAAAACATAATTTTTGTGTCTCATGTATGGATGATTTCTCTTTGATCCTTGTGCTTCTGCTATAATTTTCTATCATAATTTCAGTGTAAAATTATTCAGTGATAACAACCCTAGTTTATTGTTTGAGGTCACTTGGAAGTAATTTTCAGATTTGAAATTGAATGCATTGATTGCCTGAAAATTTGACAGTCCCTCAGGGCTACCAACTGCTTTTGTAGTTGACGGTGGAACTTTCCTCCATCTGGATGTTTCAGAGAAGAGGGGGGGATCCTACGAGGTTTTCCTTGGAAAAAATATGCAAGGTATTCATGCCATGATCAATAATAGGGTGAAGTGCTATATAATCATTGATGTCGTCAAGTTGAGCACCCTTCTACACAAACGTTATGGAAGAACATGGAAATCGATGGTGAAGGTGGTTTCATGTGACCAAACCCTTAAAAACATAGTTGTTTTGAGATAGGTACAGATTCAGTATCTAAAACAGAGACAACATTTTTTCAGAAAATTTGGAAAATTTGGATGCGATTATGATAGGAAAACAACATAGATACGGTCAAACATCTTTCCTCTCACACAGACACACAAGAGCTCTACACTCGTCAAGGTTTGTACCTAGGTTTTATTGCATGGCAGCATTTCTTGTGTGTGTGTGTGTGTGTATTGTCAAGGTTTGTACCTAGGTTGTTTGCATGGTGTCACCTCGGGTTTGTACCTAGGTACAAACCTTGATGAGTGTAGAGCCCTTGTGTGTGTGTGTGTGAGGGAAGGTGTTTGACCATATATACGCTGTTTTCCAACCATATCACATCCAGATTTTCTGAAAGATTGTTGTCTCTGTATATATATCAATCAAGAACACTAGGTCCTGCTTATACGTCCACAAAAAAATCCATCCCAAAAACCTTATGATATCTGAAGTGGTATAGAGTCTAGACCTATAAACCACCTCCCCAAAAAGACATTTTGCCAAATAAAACTGATGTAAGAACTGTAAAGATGGTCATTCATACTTCATCAATTTTAGAACATTAATCATAAAAAGATCTCATGATTGCTAGAAGCGAAACACCAAAATCTTCGTCTGAAATCTCCCATAAACCATCAAGTAACTCCAAAGCTCTTCTAGACAGACCTTCAACTTCCGTATTAAGGTCCTTGTAGATATGTGGGAATGATATGAAAAAGAAACTGATTCCAACATCTTTGCTCAATCAAAGAGGGGCCTTCAGATCATAGTTTGCATACGAATAGAGCTTGTTACCCAGTGTATTACCAACTTGGAATCTCCCAAAACCTGAACGAGAGAAATACTCTGTTCCATAGCCAACCTCAATAAAATTGCCAGAGCTTACTGTTATTCCATGTTAGTGCCCTTACCTAAATCATCTCTAAAAGATGTTGTAATGTCCCAATTATTGGATTTACTTATGTTATAGATTGGGATGCCTGTCAGAGTAGCCAGGTGAGGGTGATAGTGAGATCATGAGGTATTGAGGAATTTTATTGGGCCCAACTCACATTATTCATCATATTTCATCATCAGGATCCATTCCGCACAACTTGTCTTTGGTTTCGTTGCATTTCGACGATTTTCGTAATTTTGAGTTATTATTGAGCATATTTTAATTAAATTCACTAAGGAGGTCATTTTGGAAATAATACTTGAAGAAACACCTTAGTGTAATAGCTCATCGGAATTGAGAGGAAGAGCACTACAGGATAAGATGATGAAAAGTGACTTTCAATGGCTGGAGAAGCCATAAGGACAACTTAATCACTTTTTAGAGGGAAAAAGGTGAATTAATTAATAAAGTGATTTTATGAAGGAATATTAAAAGTAAAGTAAAAGTCACTTGGAGAGAAAAGGTGAGTAGGGGTATAAAAGAGAGATAGGGGCTTCTATTCTCTCATTATGTTGTTTGATATTTTGATGTCTGGCTTCTTAGCTAGAGAGCCCATGGTACTTGAGAATTTTGAGGGTTTTGACTGAATAAACCCTAGAGATCAACAAGGGAGTGAAAGATTCTCCTGTTCTTGATCCAAGCTTGTCCAAGGAGGTGAAAGATTCCTCCCTCACCATTCTACATCAGTTCAGATTCATTGCAGGAGCCACTTGTGCAAGTAGGGTGCAGGTTGAGGGATTTTCCAGCAGAGAGGGCCTACTGTTGGGAGAAGATCAATTCGATTTGGATAGCAGAAGGGAGATTTGAGGATACTCTCCTTCCTGGGGGATTTGCCATGCCAAGAGCGCCCTTTCTCATCTGTTCTTGGAGGGGTTTCTCTGCAGAATGATTAATTGTGACCAGGGGGGCGAAATTAATGAAGGAGGGTGTATTTTGGATGAGTGATCTTGTGGTTTGGAGCTAGAGTCATCATCTGCAGTTGGGGTTTCTTCTCATATGAGTTAGTCTTCACCAGATCCATAGATTCATAGTTTTTTCTCACAGTTTGGAGGCCATATTCATAGAGGCCGAGTTATTATTGGCTTACTACAACCAATGGGGTGCAACTTCCAGCTAGGGAGGTCATATAGTGTCAAGGAAGAGAGCCATTTTGGAGGTACAAACTTAAGGAAGTGTTTGGAGGATTTTAGGAGTTGCATCTCATTATTTCATGTTGCTTTTGGAGCTATCTACAACCATAGTATCAATCTGATATATGTATTTCCATATCTGAATATTTCATGTATGGAGCTTCTTATTTAATAAATAAAGGTTAGATCTGATTTGTGTCTATATTTTGGTATTTCTCTTCATGGGTTTTTGTTGAAGTATTGTTATTATCCTATTGGTTTGTCTTATGTAATTATTGGCTGCAAAAACAAATAAAATCAGACCATAAACTACACCAATTTTTTTTTGCATGCAAATTGTTTGACAAAATACCACAACTAGAAAACACATAAAACCTCAAATGTTCCAAGCAAATCTGTTTGGGAACATTATAGTGGTATTAGAGCCAAAGTCCTTTGCCAACCTGTGATAAACATTGATGATCTAGAGGAGAAATGTATTTTGCAAAAGAGATTATATATTGTGATGAGGAATATCAAACCCTTAGTGAGACATTTAGGGCTCAAGTAATATTCCAACAGTTTGTATCCATCAAAAATCCTAGGTGGAGCAAAGATGAGGTTGCATTATGGGCCACAAAGATGGAATAAATCAATTATTGGAGCAACATAGCAAAGGAAGACATAGCCAAAGCAGTCAAGGAGGTAGATACATCACCATATGCTAGCAGGGAACTTTGCTACAATTGCAAAGAACCTTGGGAGCCAGATCACAAATGTAGGGGTAAAGGGAGAGTGCATTACATTGAGGTGCACTATGATAGCGATGAGGAGGATGTGTATGAGGATGAGGCCTTAGATGCCTCATTAGAGTAGTCCTAGGACTCTTGTGCATTTGATGGATAGAGTGATAACCAGGGTGCTTGTGAGGGTGTAGATGTATTCACACCTAGGTATGATGAGATTCAGAGGTTAGATGACCCACCTTTGGGAGATGACATGACTTCTATGGAGCCTTGCGTTGGTGAGGAGGAGCTTCCTATGGAGTTGAGTGTGGCACAATCCTTACCTTCTCAGACACTTATGATAGACATGACAAAGGAGGATATCGATGGCATTCTGGATGTGGTAGAGGAACCTTGTGTAGTACTTGAACACAAGGGACATATGGATTTGCAGACCCAGGAGGAGAGGCATGACTTGGAGCCAATTGACTATATACATACCTATTAGTTTGAGGAGAGTGAGTCACCTCTTTTGGGGAGTCCATTGATAGATCAGGTTGGGGAGACCGACAGATTGATGGGACACTTACTTCCGGGACCAGTCTACAATGATGAGGATACTTTCCTTGTTGGTTGGGATGACCATATCACATGTGTGGACACATCTGTATGGGATCCAGGCGCAGATGATATTAGTAGGATGAGTGCACAGGAGGATACAACTGTACATACATGATATAGGACGGTTCAGATGGAGGTAGCCCTAGGTGATGATGTATAGTGGCATACGGGTGGAGCTAGTAGCACAGAGGACAGTAGACAGTATGATGCCTTATCTCTTGAGGAGTGTGTTGATGAGGATTCCACTGTTGACATTAGCAGTGAGAGTCATGAGGTAGCACCTCAACAGGATTGTGATCAGGAGTCGCGACACTTGACATGACAACTGAGAGTCTGTGAGGACATGATCATGGCAACCATTAGACACATTGATGATACACCTGCATTGGTAGAAGGATATTTTTGGAGGGCCTCAATGGCACATGATAGTTCGGATGGGGAGCTTTCCCTTGATGACTTCCAAACACTCGGGGAGAGAGTGACTGTGATGAGGATCGACTAGCAACAGTTACTTATGGATAGAGATTACCTCTTGGAGGTTGGCGAGATGTATCATAGGGCACTGAGGGAGAAGGAGATTGAGGTGGACCGATTCACTCATGAGTTGGTAAGCACACAGGAATTCTTGAAAAGCACATAGACAACCCTTCAAGAATCGAAGTCCAGACTAGAGGAGCTCTTTGAGGAGGTTAGTCAGGGATCCACTGCATCTATCTCAACAAAGAGTCAGATATTTGCTTCAGCTACATATCCAGAGGATGTTGGTGGTTTGGTAGAGGAGCGCTAGATGATGGAGGTGCGTGAGGGACACCCAGGATCGATTATGATTAGGGAGAGATATGACCAGGAGACGCTGGAGGATGTCCAAGTGTCACAGGGACCAACATTCATGGGGAGTTCTGAGAGAGTTGGTCATACACATACTCATGGGGATTCTAGAGTTGGGGGCAATTATGAGGACACGTCTATTTGGGTTCCAGGATTGGTTGACATCCATGTAGAGGTTGACCAAACAATACACCCAGGATACATGATGCAGGAGGCTACTGAAGCTTGCATGAGTATACATGGGCATACAATGATGAGAGGTAGTTCACTGGGGCATGCAAAGGTGTACAATGGGACCCAGGGGGATGCATTGGAGTGTAGGGAGGAGACATACTCAGTGGAGCATGAAAATTTACGTGGAGAGTGGTCCTCTCTCTTGCAACAGTATATGGATTTGGGAGATCACCTTCTCAGTAGCAGCAGTCAGATGCGTGATGATGGAAGGAGTGTGATTGACCATTAGTTTATGGAGTTACCTACTGTTGTACCCGATGGTTTGAGATTAGTGAGGAGTCTAGGCGACTATTCACCATGGGTGCCGGTGGATGATTTTTTGGTCAAGCCTTTGGGGTTGACCAACACTTATGATACTTTCTAGTCCTATGCATAGTTGCAGGTATTTCTGTTAGCCTTCCTCGATATTTTCATTTTATACAACAGAGTTGGGGGAGATAGCCAGTTGCATGGGGCATGGAGAGTCACTAGACAAAGACCTCATGACAGGGGATACTCCATTACATGCAGTCGGATAGGGGAGGTTCGCCCGAGACAAGCAGATGAGGCCTTGGGCGTGATGGATAACATCTTCAGCTGTGGGACAGAGGATATTCCAGAGGTGGATATAGATTCAGAGTCTCAGCAGGATGAGGTCGGGGAGTAGAGTAGGACAGATGGCTTTGATGAGGACTATGAGGTCAGTTGGAAGGATGTATGGTCGCAACAGGCAGCGTTAGAGATCTTGAAGACCGTACATGTTGTACCTATGGTTGGACAGCTTGGCCATTCAAGACTCGTCAGCAGATCAAAGAGAGATTCTCCTAGGAGGATCTCGAGGATGATGTCATGAGGCACATAGGGGCATGTTTGGTATGTCAACATCACGAGTCAGGGCATGATTCTGTAGCCACCCTTGTTTCAGTGTTGAGTTGGGAGAATATGCTAGCTTCTCTCGACCCTGGGGCACTAGAGATATATAGTAGGACTGATGTTGCTGGAGCATGGGACATCACAAGCAGTAGAGTGGGTTGGTAGAGAGGCTGAGTTTCGTGATCATGGACATGACATCATAGCTATTAGTACACTTCGACCGAAGGTTTACAGTTCAGTAGGCACCGATATACTTGGTATGGCACCCTCAGAGTTATATGATGCAGGTTTGGTGCGCCTAGGAGTTTCAGGGACTTTCACGATTGGTTCCTTCCATTGTTGGGGGAATTTGAGAGCAGATCGAGATGAGGATGCTATGTGGTAGGATGGATCTCCTTGGTTGAGGATCAAGTATATCAGTAGATCTTCTTCTTGGTTATCAGGGGATCTAGATTCTATTGGAGGTGGTAGTTGGGAGATTGGTTTAGCTGAGAGACTCCTTGATGGATAGATACTGTATTTACTTGTTCCATTGGTTGGGGGTCTTCAGAGAATCGTGGTGTTGATCTCTTACAGGACTATACTTCAAAGGGCACTGCAATTCACATCTTGATTTGGGATCCAGGGATTGGAGTGCTTGGTAGTCCAGAGTTTGATGGAGTTGAGATCCGAGTGGAGCAGTTACTTGAGGAGTTGACCGGGGATCGATTGCACATGATCATTCTACTCATCAAGAGCATTTGGGTGGCATGCGTGGTGAGCACTTGGAGGGGCCATGTCTTGATGGGAGTGTACTACATGTCACATAGGTGGATATGGGACCCTGGTATCATATATAGATCGATTCAGTTATTGCTTGAGGACAAGCAATATTCGAGCAGGAAGGACTGTAATGTTCCCATTTTTGGATTTACTTATGTTACAGATTGGGATGCCTGTCAAAGTAGCCAGTTGAGGGTGATAGTGAGATTATGAGGTATTAAGGAGTTTTATTGGGCCCGACTCACATTATTCATCATATTTCATCATCAGGATCCATTCCACACAACTTGTCTTTGGTTTCGTTGCATTCCGATGATTTTCGTAATTTTGAGTTATTATTGAGCATATTTTAATTAAATTCACTAAGGGGGTCATTTTGGGCATAATACTTGAAGAAACACCTTAGTGTAATAGCTCATCGGAATCGGGAGGAAGAGCACTACAAGATAAGATGATGAAAAGTGACTTTTAGTGGATGGAGAAGCCATAAGGACAAATTAATCACTTTTTAGAGGGAAAAGGGTGAATTAATTAATAAAGTGATTTTATGAAGGAATATTAAAAGTAAAGTAAAAGTCACTTGGAGAGGAAAGGTGAGCAGGGGTATAAAAAAGAGATAGCGGCTTCTATTCTCTCATTATGTTGTTTGATATTTTGATGTCTGGCTTCTTAGCTAGAGAGCCCATGGTACTTGGGGATTTTGAGGGTTTTGATTGAATAAATCCTAGAGATCAACAAGGGAGTGAAAGATTCTCCTGTTCTTGATCCAAGCTTGGCCAAGGAGGTGAAAGATTTCTCCCTCACCATTCTACATCAGTTCAGATTCATTGCAGGAGCCACTTGTGCAAGTAGGGTGCAGGTTGAGGGATTTTCCAGCAGAGAGGGTG
This sequence comes from Picea engelmannii, assembly GCA_009831015.1. Lineage (NCBI taxonomy): Eukaryota > Viridiplantae > Streptophyta > Pinopsida > Pinales > Pinaceae > Picea > Picea engelmannii. The sequence goes on from ML776700.1 coordinate 638,807, forward strand.
TACTGTTGGGAGAAGATCAATTCGATTTGGATAGCAGAAGGGAGATTTGAGGATACTCTCTATCCTGGGGGATTTGCCATGCCAAGAGCGCCCTTTCTCATCTGTTCTTGGAGGGGTTTCTTTGCAGAATGCTTTATTGTGACCATGGGGCGAAATTACTGAAGGAGGGCGTATTTTGGATGAGTGATCTTGTGGTTTGGAGCCAGATTCATCATTTGCAGTTGGGGTTTCTTCTCATATGAGTCAGTCTTCACCAGATCCACAGATTCATAGTTTTTTCTCACAGTTTGGAGGCCATATTCATAGAGGCCGAATTATTATTGGCTTACTACACCTGCGAGGGAGGTCATATAGTGTCAAGGAAGAGAGCCATTTTGGAGGTACAAACTTAAGGAAGTGTTTGGAGGATTTTAGGAGTTGCATCTCATTGTTCCATCTTGCTTTTGGAGCTATCTACAGCCATAGTATCAATCTGATATATGTATTTCCAGATCTGAATATTTCATGTATGGAGCTTCTTATTTAATAAATAAAGGTCAGATCTGATTTGTGGCTATATTTTGGTATTTCTCTTCACGAGTTTTTGTTGAAGTATTGTTATTATCCTATTGGTTTGTCATATGCAATTATTGGCTGCAAAAACAAATAAAATCAGACCATAAACTACACCAAAACATTCTGTATGCAAACTATTTGACAAAATACCACAACCAGAAAACACATAAAACCTCAAATGTTCCAAGCAAATCTGTTTGGGAACATTACAGATGTCCTATGTTTTTCAGAAAGATATATCACCCTCTAGCCCCACATGAACCAGGTGTACCTTGGGAGGCACCATCAAAAAAAGCCTAAGAAAAAGATTTGTCAACCCAATAAATTGCCAACATGTCTTGTCAACTTTACCTTTGGGGCATATCTTCTGCCTTCATATAAATATTTTATTTTATGTTGAACCTGTAAAGGGGGATTCTCCTTGTCTTGAAATAAACTTAAATTCCTAGCTATCCAAATGGTCCAAGAGGCAATAAAGGGCAAGGCTCTATGCCCTTTAAGAGTATATCATCAAACCATTTTTTCAAACAATCCATCAATATAGGCTCTTACCAAGTGCCTTGACCTCCAGCCAAGGGAAGAATAGAAATCCATACCTCCTTAGTAAAAACACATTGTACCAATAAATGATCTGTTGATTCTCCTTCATATTTGCAGAGACTACAGATGTCAGGGCCCTCTTTTGCCATACCTTCCAAGTCAGAGCTTTGTTGTCTAAAGCAAGCCATATGAAAATTTTGGATTTCTTCGTCTTACTGTCTTCTATATTGGCCTCCATCATTAATCAAGTTTCAACTTTTACTGTTTCATCAACAAACATAGCCTTGTAAGATACCTAGACTAGCAGTGAGCTGTCCCATGGGTTTGGACCGTAATAAAGAGTTTTCTTCCAACCCCAATTTGATAGAGTTCTGAGCAAGCTTCTGAGTGCAATCCTTCCATATGATTGCTTTGGGGCCTTCCAACGCTAATACCTCTGCTTCCTTCCATCCCTAATGCCAAATGTCAATAGTTTTTGGATTGCAGCATCAATGAAAATATGCATACTTTTCTTATATAGTATATTTAACAATTTTTGAGGGAGATGGTGTTGCCCAACACAAACCATCCAGGGGTCTACCCCCATTCTAACCTTTTCGTCCCCCACATTCCTTGCAAGCCAATTACCAACTAGTGGGAAAGACATAACAAGAGCTTTCCAAATTATTCAAACATGTCAGATAGATTTGACAAGTGATCTGATCCACTCTTCAAAGGACAATGGGTCAAGGTATTTTTGCTATATAACATTATGCCACAAATCTTCATGGTTAATGAGCCGCCATAAACTCTAAGCAATTACGACTATGCCAAAATGATGTATACTTTTTAGGCCCCCACCCACCAACAACCTTTGACTTTGCAATTCTCCTCCATTTTGGTAAAGAAATCCCTTCTTTTTCTTGTCCATAAGAAATAAAAGCACTTTTTTCTTATCGTCTTCAACATTTCAACTGGGATATAGGCCATAGAGTGCCAATGTACAAGAATAGCTTCAAGAACATATTTAACTAGTGTCAACCTTCCTCCAATAGACAACCACCTATTGCACCATGCAGTAATACTCTTTTCTACCTTTTGATACAACCAAACCCAATCTCAAAACTCATAGTCATTTGGATTTACAAAAATCCTAGATATTAGAGCCCTTTACTAAAATTGTAGTGAAATGAGAAGATTTTGGAGATTGCCTTGTCTTTCCAACATACCCTATTAAGAGAGATTGATGATTTTTGAACATGAATTTCCATTCTTGTAGCTGAACATAGCAAATTGATAATCTCTTTGTATTTTAAGGCCTGTTTGAAAACTCATAGTCATTTGGATTTACAAAAATCCTAGATATTAGAGCCCTTTACTAAAATTGTAGTGAAATGAGAAGATTTTGGAGATTGCCTTGTCTTTCCAACATACCCTATTAAGAGAGATTGATGATTTTTGAACATGAATTTCCATTCTTGTAGCTGAACATAGCAAATTGATAATCTCTTTGTATTTTAAGGCCTGTTTGAGTGTGCCATCCCCAAACAATAGGCATCATCTACAAAAAACAGATGTGTTAGTGCAAAGGCCATTCCAATCTTGACACCTTTGATTGACCMACTCCTTTGATTGATTGCCGCCATTCAAACAACCCAAGTTTAATGTTGAGGTTTGAACCCAGGGTGCAACCATGCAAACAACATACGTTCAAACCCCAATGGGTGTAGAGTCCTTGTGTGCATGTGTTAGGGAAGGTGTTTGATCTCCTAGAGTTGGTTTCCCTTTGTTATAAAAGGGACTTAACATATGTCCAACAACTCAAATTAGTTTAGGCAGACCTTAATGTTTTTTCCCCAAGGAACACCTCATGGGGATACTCCCAGGTAGTGTTTTCAAACTCGGGCTGAGTTGACTTGGAATCGGTCAACTCCACCGAGTTGACCTTCACTCGTATCAACTCAACCAATTGATCAGTTTGGAGGGCTGATTTGGTACCAAACTAACATAGTCAAAGTCAAGTTGACCACGCTCGTATCGACTCGACCAATGGATCAGTTTGGAGGGCCGGTTTGGTACCAAACTAACCGAGTCAAAGTCTGACTCGGTCGGTTCAGTACCAAACCAGCCCTACTCGGTCGAGTTTATACCTACTCTGCCAAGTAACTATTGGACCCCACTATGGTTGACTCAACAAGCAAAATTCATTTTTATAATAAAAAAACAAAAAATCTAACTCCCTAACCCTATCAACGTCTTGCCTTGGAGGACTCTCATTTTGCCTCACACTGTTTGACCAAAAATGCTGGCATCGATGGTAATGTTAAATTCTTAAAGTAAAAGTTGCTAACTTTTAGTTAAATTTTTAACATTACCATTAATTGTTTCAGGATGATTGAGAATGGTTCCAACCTCATCAGGCTTCATATGGAGAAAGTAGAATTTCATATCCCATTCAAAATAGAATTTCATATCCCATTCAAAATTCAGTAGACTTAACAGTTTTTAGGATTTCAAGATTGGTAGGATTGCAACATTTTCATTGGATTCTATCATGTATGAGGGTATGGGATTGGCATTTAATCAAGAGCACCAAGCCCTTTATGTACCTTGATGTTGGTGGTATTGATTGTTGAACTCCTCTATTATAAACCAACACTAATAAAAAGAACTTTACTGCCCTTTTACACAGTCACCAATACACCATGTATATATATCAGCTGCACTAAACTCAAGCACTGCCTGTGTATATATATCAGCTGTACTAAACTTCAAGCGCTGCCTGTGTATATTGTTGATTTGTGTACCTTGGGAGGTGTTCCCCATGTGTTATTCCTTCCTTAGCACATGTGGGAGAGACATTTGCCTTTGTCCTATGTACTTTATGTTCTATTTTGTACTTGACTTTGGTTAAAGTGCAAAATGTCACTT